>PVJH01007415.1:0-93073 GCA_004026705.1 Nesogale talazaci | reverse complement strand
CCACTCCAGTGCAGGGACCGAGGCAGTCCCCCCCCCCCCCCACCTGTCTCGTGCTTGGCAGGAGGGGGAAGGCCATGTGACGTCCGAGGGAGGAGGCACAGGAACACCCATGCCTTAAGCCAGGGCAAGACCCTAGGAAGGAACAAGTCTGGAAACGTGGTGTTTGAGGTTCTTCTAAAGAAACAGGGTTGCTCCTGCAGTGTGGCTTTTAGGGAATATGCTTTAGCCCCTCAACTTGTCACCTTCTGTTTGTCAAGACATTTTCCTGAGTGTCTTCTCACCTGGTCTCCCTGGCACGATAGTACCTTTTAGACTCCAATTATGTAAGTTGTTGGGGGGGGGGGCGCTTCCCCTACCAGCCAGGGGCTCAGGCTGAGGGCAGAGGAAGACTCCAGTCCAGGGCACTAACTTCTTGTGCTGTCTGCTCCAGAGAGGCCTCCTGACAATCCATTCTCAGCGGTATTAAAGATCACACAGAGCTATGCACAGAAAGTTGTGTGGGTTTAAAACGAGCCACCTGGTTCTCAGGACCTAGAGACCACCTGCCTTTAAAAAAAGCCGTGACCGCCCATTGCCCCCATCAGGTGGCTTGCAGCTCCGCCATCAGGGTTAATCCTGTGTCGTAGCCATCATCGCTGGCCTCTCTGCTCTCGTTTTCTGGATAAAGAGGCGCTCCCCCAACAGATTAAGTAAGCCATCCAGCCAGTCTGCCTGCTGCGGCCGGATCCCCAGCCTCTCTTACGCTCCATCAAATACCCAGAATACAGCACATAAGGAAGAAGCCGTATGCATTTCCATGTGAAAGGAAACTGGAGACCCGCTTGGTCTGGGGAGGGTTCCCCTTTGCGGGGAGAGCTATTTTCTACCCGGCTGAATTTCATCTTCTCAAAAGGAAGACGAGGTAACAATGGACTGAACTGAACACAGGCTCTGGAGCAGGGGTGCGGCCCCTCTGCGTAATGAAGGAGTGGCTAACTTGGTGGCAAAGGGGTGCTCCCAGCCTTGCCTCCCCCATTATCGTCAGATTCCCACCATGACGCAGGTCTGCTCCCACGGCCATGCACGCATCTCTGCCCTGCAGGTGCTTGCTGGTGGGGAGTGTGAAGTGCCACAGCAGGTTCTTGCCTGGGTCGGTGGTCTCGGGGGCTTTCAGCCTGAGTGGGTGGTTGGGGGAGGGCTCCAGCCAGTGCCTGCCTGCTCCCGAGGAAACGTCTGTTTTCACGGATCCCCTCTCTGCATACCCCGGTCCCGTCTCTCCCACATCAGGGCCTGTGCGCCTGCTTTTCCTGTTCCAACCACACCCTCCACCCGGACCCTGCCGCATGACCCTGAAGGAAGGAAGGTGGGATTGAAGAACCCTCTCTCTGACCTGAAAACACAGCTTAGGCCCCTCATCAGAATAACGGTCCTGCCCAAGTCCCCAAGAGGCAGCAGCCTTGGGGAGGGAGAAATCGGGGACGCTGAAGCTCTAACCCAACGCCCGTCCCACTCCCGTTCTGTGCTGCTCCGTGGGCGTCAGGATGCACAGAGCTAAAGAGCATTCACAGTGGTGCTTTTTGAGGACAGAGGCAAGGCTGCACGTGTCCCTAATGGCTGCAGAGCAGTGGTCAGGACACCGCAGGGGGCTGACACTGGCCTGGCACTGTGCTGCAGAGGGCCGCTGCATAGTGCAGAACTATCACCATGGGCCCACTGGGAGGCTGAACAAACGATGAGGGAGGGACCTGAAACGCAGACACACTGTATTGGGAGTGGCGTGGCCAGAAAGCGGGGCAAGTCTGTCTCAGAAGTGCCTGACTGCTGCTGGGGAAGCAGAGTGGCGTGCCATCCCACGGCTTCCTAAGGGGGGGCCTCCATCCCTGAAAGGAAAGCATGCTGGCAAAGTGGAAGGCTGGCAACAAAGAGGGGGCCGCTCGGGCCACGGCTGGCAATGAGCGGGATAGTCCTGGGCCTGTTATCCTGTGAAATCTCACCATGTGGCCCTGCCCACCACTGCAGTAGCGGGTACCAGGGACTGACCCAGCAGCACACGGCAACAGCGGAGACTGGAAAGAAGCCCATGGGTCCCTCTTGCAGAAGAGACACAAGGCAGCCTCCTGGCAAGGCATCCTGGGAGCTGGCTGGGAACTCGGAGAGGAAGGCTCAGGCCGGCCCTGCCACACAGCAGCTGTCTGCCCTCACCGGCCCCTGAGCTCATCCGTGACCGAGGTCTGCCTGGTTCCATCCCCCCTCAGGTGACACAGGAGGAGGGAAGAGATGTGCCTCCCATCAGTACCCCAGAAACTGCCTCTTAATTTTTTAAAAAGGGTATTTTTTGCTACAACGGAATGCCTCTGCTTAATACAGGGTGGGTCGGATGGGATCTAGTTCCAGAACTCTCTAGGGCAACACAGGCCAGATGGATTGCACAGCACACCTGCCAGGCTCCTTTCCGTTAGCACGATCAGGGAACAGACCCCACCACGTTCCATCAATTCCCGCCGCCCCTCCCCAGGTTGGACCCCTTCTCCAAGGACTGTTTTCTTTCTCAGGGCCCGGAGGACGGAGACAATGACCAAGACACAAGAAGGCGGCTGGGGCCCAGTCTTATCATCCCTGAAAACAGCATCACCGAGACGCTGCCTGGTTCGTTCCTCCATGCCATGGAGGCAGTAACCAGGAGCTCCCGACGCCAGGATTGTGTGTGCACTCAGGCGTGTTCTGCACCTGACATCATGACCCCGCAAACCAGATCTCCTGTTTGATGGGACACCTTCCCAACCCCAGCCCCCAATGGCCAACACCCAAATGCCCTCTCCGCTTAACCCCAATTCTACATTTACGGCACACGCCTCACCCCGGCATTCCCTGACCAGCTGCCTCTGGCCCTCTCCCCGCCCTGGGTCCAGCTAGAAGCCCACCGGCCCTCCCCTGGACACCGATCCCATGGCTCCTGTGACTAGGACTTCACTCCTCACACAGGAGGGGTGGACCTGAGGAGTTTCCCCAGTAGCTCCCACATTAAATTCGCTCACAGATGACTGACCAGCACCTTTTGGCCTGTCCACAAAACCTGCTTCGACAATCCACAGTCCTGCTCACAGGCCTCATTACAAAAAGACTGCAACATGGGGTTTCAGGCCTAATGAACCCCACTCACAGAACCTTTCACTTCTGTACCTGGCTCAGCCCCCTTGGGAGCTAGCAGTGGCCCCAAACAAAACAAGACATAAAAAATGTTGCTTTGTCTTCCCAGAGAACACAGTAGGAAGCTCATACATGGTCTTGGCAAGCTATGAAGTAATTCCACAGTGAGAAGGCCGTAGTGTATGCCCGCACACTTCCTGTGACTACAAATGGCCGGGGAGCAGAGTCCGGAAAAGTCACGGCAGCAGCGGAGCAGGGCGGAAGTGGTCATCCTGTGAGCCCCACAGGAGCAGGTGGCTGAACGTCTAACCTGGACCATGACCCCAGGCTCAACTTCCCTACCCAAATCTAGGCTGGTGAAACCGGACCGCAGAGCCACCCCTAGCAAACACCCCTCCATTCTACTGTCCCGGGGAGGAAGGGGCTGGCGCGGCTATGGGTTCTCTGACACCAGTCAGAAAGGCCCCTGGACAGAAGGCGCTTCAAAGCGACGCCCTGACAGAGGGTTACAGGGACCCCTGTGGCAAACCCACCAGGAGGCTCCTGGGAGAGGAACGAGGCAGCTGTGCCCGAGAGCCACCTTCTCAGGGACGCTGGGAGCCGCGCTGCTCCACCGTCGGGGACACTGAGCCAGCAGGGCTCTGCTTCTGCCGTGATGGCCCCCAGTGGTTCCCAACACTGGGAGCAGCTCAGCCGATTGCTTAATCACTCCCAGAGCATCGGGGCTCTGCCCAGTGTGCTCTCTGGCCCCTGGGGGCCTGTCAGAACGCCTGCCCGAGTCCAGGCGTGAGCCCTCCCTAGTGAACTAAAACCAAGCTGGCCACTATCCACATGCCCGCCCGCCCGCCCCAAAGTCGCTCCGATTTCACAACCAAATTCACGGTGGGGTTGGCGTGGGATCGTCAGTGTCCTGACACCAATGTGCTTTCATTTCACACAGTGAAAGAGAAGAAAAACAAAATTTGGTCCACAAACGAGGGGACGAACCTGCTCGGAGGAGCTATAACATCATCAATGTGTGGGACCTGGTCCCACAGCGCTGACCAGCTCCCAGCAGGTGGTTGAGTATAGGGCCGAAATGCCACCTCCCACAGAGGCCTGGCGGCCCGGGCTGCTGCTTTCTGCTCTCCAGGGCTTCTGAGAGCTGGTGCACAGAGCCCAGTGCCCGTGCCTGTCATCTGATGGCACGTGCAGTGGTGGGCAGTGACTTACCCAGACCTGGACACGCCAACCATGCACACACAGATTCCCCTAGGCAAGCCCTCATGGGGGAGCTGCTTTACCAGGAGGCCCTGCCAGCCTCGAAGCCCATGGCAGAGTGAGGTTTGCATCTCTCCCATAAAGAACAGGAACCAAACTGAGAACAAAGTCTAAAGTGAGGCTAAGAGTCTCCAGGCGTCATGAGCAAGGCCTCAGCTTGCTGTCTGTCGGGAAGCCTGTCACACAGGACAATGGGGACTAGCCACGAAGAAGGTAAGACATGTTCAGGGGCCTGACCCTGTCGGTCCTGCCCACTAACATCTGTGTGCCCAATGGGAGCAAAGGCTGCTGGGCCACTTGGTATGTGGTATCACCAAGGAGGCGAGAAGAAGAAAGACTAAGAGCCATTCCTCTTCCCTAAGCCCTAGAAGATCGGAACCAAGCAAAGACAAGTGAACACTGCAGACAAATCACTGTCCCCATGACCTTTAATGACTTTTTGAGGAGTTGCTTTCAAAACATCATTTCAAAACAAAACCAAATCAATCAGCAGTCAGCAGTCATGCTGGGTGAGCACCGAGGGTTGGGGTGGACGAGGTTCAGGGCCAGAGCCAAAGTCAAGAGATGACAGTCACATTTGGAGTTGTGTGTCACCGTGACTCCTGCCAGGCTTTCAACTTTGGGAGACAGCAGCCGCAGCCGCGGCCTTGGCCAGGCCCGCTGCACTCCTCCACGAGCCCCCTCTCCCTCCCGCCAGTGAGGCTGGGCAGAGCCATCTTTGTCCTGAAGCTTGTCTGGTGGGGCTCACAGACCCACAGGCACAGGCTCAGGAATGGAGCACACAGACCTGGGTGCTAGGAAGAGGGGGTGGAGTCCGGTGTTGAGCAGAGGGGCAGGGCGAAAACACCAAATCCGTTCTTCTGGAGGGGCAAAGGTCAAAGGGGCAATTCTCTCCAGGGCAGGCAGCTAGCCTGGTGGGGTCCAGGGTGAAGGCCAAGTTTAAAATCAGGCTTCTCTGGAGGCCTAGTGACATCAGTCACAAAGATGTGGGGCCTCCTGCACGGGCAGAGGGAGCAGCCCCCATGAAGCCCAGGAGGCAGACAAAACCTGCTGGGTGAGTTCAAGTGCACAAAGGGAATTCCTGGCAGGGAGGGACTCCGGAGTTCTGTGGGCCAGGATGGGGATGAGGCTGTCCCTGCGGGCTGACTAGCCTCTGCCAGAGAAGGCAGGCACAGTGACTTCACGGGCCCTCGGTTCCCAAGGTTGTGGCCACACACTGCCTGCTCCCTGCGAAAAGCATGCTGGGAAGAGAAGTCACAGCAGCAGAATCACACACAGAATTCAGTCCTTGCCACTAAAATAGAGGCAGATCCAATGTTCCAGAGAACCTGTCCAAAGACATCTTCAGAAACTGGGTTCTGTGATGGAGGCAAGCCCCCATGCCTGGTCTTCACCTGCCTCACTGAGCACTCTGGGTAAACCCAGACAGCAGGTGAGTGAACGTGAAAGTCATACTACGACTCCCCCAAAGCCCTGCCCCCCTCACTCAGCAAGACCCTCCTTCTCCTAGACACCGGGACTGTCAACTGCAGAATCAACAGGAGGCTGGCCCACAGCGCCAGGCCTGGAAAATGGGCTCCTACCACCCTGAGGTTCTCGGCTGCCCTCCGCTCCCTTCCCCACTCACTCACCAGCTTCTCCCCGGAGAGGACCTCCAGCAGCTTGATGAGCATCCGTCCATCCCGCAGGTCCGTGTAGAGGTCCGTGATGCGGCAGGAGACTCGGGCAAGGTGAGAGTTGACCCACTTGGTGAAGGTCTTCTTCTGCACAGCTTCCCGCTCATCTGCAAGCACAGACACAGCTCACTTGACCATCCAGTGGGGCATGAGGGGCAGATACCGGGGAAGCATCCACACAGCACTGCGTAGCCATGTGCTCTCCCTGAGGACACAGGGACGGGTGGTCCTTGAACCCCCCAGCATGCTGCCAGCACTCCATCCCCATCTCTGTTGAAGGGGCGGCAGAATGCATTCCTCAGTCAGTCCCTCCACCCGTCCGCACTCACAGACTTGTCCTGGGGACGTTACCTGCCTGGTGCAGTTTCTACGGTACCTGCTGCAGTTATTGGTCCTGCAAAAGGTGTGTAGGGGAAGCCCAGGGTGAGTGGGTGCCGGGAGCTCAGGGGCAGCGGAGACTCTGGCATTACAGGGCACCTGGCAGGATGAATTCACACATGACCTTGATCTGACATGGCTGGTCCACCTGCTCGGTCACATGCCCAGGGAAGGGTGGAGCGATGTGGCCAGGCATTGGCGAGGCCATGCTGCAGGGCCTGCCGTGGAAGAGAGGAGTAAAGACATGCGTGCACTGGGCCATGTGACACCAACCAGCTGCCCTGCAGACCTTCCCCCATGTCACAGCAGAAGGGCTCTCTGTCTCTGTGAAAGCAACACCAAACAGGCAGACACCTTCAGATGCGACACACACGTGCTTTCTGGTGGAAATCCACGTCACGCAGGAAAGAGCGTGAGTGCTTTTCAAGCCTCAGCAATCAAGTGCTGTCTGATGCAAAACATACAACTCTAAAAAGGTCTGCCCAGAGCTAGCCCTTCACATCCCTTACGGAGCGGCTGCTCCTCCTGGCTCTCCACAGAGGTGGGGGCTACCGGGACACACACCCACTCTGGCCCCACGCCCTGCCGAGCAGGCCTTCGATCAGTGACTCCCCCACCCCCAACTTTTGGCTCCAGAACACAAGCGACCCTCCTCCCAGTGTCAACCTACATGTGAAAGGACCCTCGCTCAGGAGTCCCGACCAAAGAGGAACTGCTCAGATGACCCCCTGCCCCCACCCCACCCCCCACACGTGTCCCATGAAAAGTCACCTTTGCTGTCTGTGGGTACGGGGTCCCCAGGCTGGCCAGAGAGGTAGTAAACCAGCCCGCTCCCTGGGCAGATGGAACAGAGGGCTCTGCAGAGGTCCCATCACCCACCCCCACCCCCAGGAAAAGGGAGACGGGTGCCCTTGCACAGTCCTGACGCTGCCAAAGACTGGTGAAGTATCTGCCCTCCTCTGGCCTTCTCGCTGGGCAGAGCCTGTGCAGAGGCCAGAGGGGCCTTTCCTGGGAGACAAAACCCTCCCCCCAGCAAAACGGACAGAGGCCATGGCCAGCATGGCAGGGTGGAGGCAGACGCAGACTGGGGGTGCCTGGGGCGGGGAGGTCTGGATTCCTTCAGCGGGAAGGGAGGATGAACAGACACGGAATGAGCCAAGTGCCCCAGACATGCTCACTTCAAAGTGACTAACCCTGTTGTTTCAGAGGGAGGGTGTGTGTGTGTGTGTGTGGTGTGTGTGTGGGGGGGGTGGGTGGGAATTGGGAGTGAGGAGGGCTAGGGAGGGGCCGCTCCAGCTGGGTGGCTCAAGAGAGATGCATGCAGGATTCCCCACCCGGCTGCTCATAGAGGGTCTCAGTTCAGAGTGTACAACCAGCACACTCAGGCCGGCCTGCACCCACCAGGACAATGGGTGCCCCTCGCCAAGCCTCAGACTTGAAGCAGCAGCTGGCTCTGCCCAGTTCTGAACAGGAGCAAACCATCTTTCACAAAGACATTTTCCAAGGTCGTGCTTCACAAGCCCAAAGGCCCCCAAGGGCACTGTCCTACAGTTGTGGCTGCACTCCCTGCCCATGCCCATGCCTGCACCCCCCACCCCCCTCCCCGCCCAGGTGGGGTTGAGTTCAGAGGAGACAGACCCAGGGAAAACACAAGGAGGAAGAGGGGTTTCCAGGAAAGGGCCAGAGCTGCCCCCACCCCCCTTCAGCAGACCCCAAGTAACCCAAGAGTCTCACATAGGGTTAAAGTCCCTCAGGCGCCCACGCCAACCTACAAACTACAACACAGAGGGACAGACAAATAGAGCAGGGGCCCAACCCACACCAGAGCCCCAGGACACTGGAGGTCAGGAAACGACTGGGACAGCTCGGCGTGTTCACTTAGGAACCACACACATGCTCAGGCTGGAGGAGGAGGCTGCATGCCTGTGGACACTCGTCCTTTTGTTCCCCACTTCCTGGGAGGGCACGTGACCTCATCCCTATGCTTGGACCATGCGGCCAGAAGCCTGAGGGGGACCAGGGCAGGCTGTCCGTCCTGAGGAGGTGGTGGAAGCAGCCAGGGCAGGCTGTCCCCGTGGGCGACTAGGGCGGTGACGACGGGAAAAAGGCAGTCCATCCAGGGAGCCCCTGATGAAGCCAACAGGCTGGGCCACGGATGGAGGGCTGCTCTCTGGGAGAGGCCTCAGGGAAGGGCCTGGGCATCTAGCTGCAGCCCACTGTTAGACACCCTGCGTCTGCACTAGAACACCATGACTTAGGGACCAAGGGCCTCTCAAGCAAGGGACACTGTCCAGGGTCTGACAATACTGTTGGAGCTTCTGATCGATCAATCCATCACTCACACCGTACAGTTCAATGCCAAAGATACTGCTAACTAAGCATCCATGAGGCAAAGCACGCACCGGGCGGCCCCGTCTCCACCCACTCTCACCAACAGAAACTAACCATCTCAAGGTGCCATTCGAGTCCAGTGGACAGTCTGGTTTAGCTGTTGTGGGCCCCCGACATGAGGGGGGTTGGGGGGGGGTGGGTGGGAACAAGCGTTGGCTCAACTGCAGCAGCCAGGCCCTCTCATGCCCCCGCACCCATACATACCTCTGTGTTCCACAGCAGTCCCCATCCCTGCTTCCCACCCATCACACCAGCTTCTCCTCCACAGCCCAGGGTGGTTCCCAGGGAACAGGTGTGCACCACCCCCCACCACACACACACACACACACACACATGTAAAGGTCTCCCGGCACTTTGATGCCCGCTTCCCACTTGACGGTAATTTGCAGGGACGCAGCTAGAGGCTTCCGGGTGTCCCTGAGAGGAGGTAAGTGAGCACACATCAAATGTGCCCGCTTGTCCTAAGTGCTCCTTAATCCGGCTCTCTCCCTGAGGGGTATCGGGTTATCCCAGGGCTCGGCGAGCCTTTACACGTCACCTAAATGAACCTCGTTCCCAAGGTAAGATCCCCCTCTACAGACAAGGAGAAAGCATTCTAAAGTCCCAGGGCTTTGTGGGCAGCTGAGAGAGGCCGTTTGCTAGTTACACAGGAAAGAGGGAAGATGTGCCTTTTCCTGAGAGAGAAACAGCATTTCCTCCGCCCCGCAAGTGGACCACCACGTTCCCCGGAAGGGCCAGCGGCCAGTGATGCACAGGGGCCGCAGAGTGAAGACCCTGTCTGTGGATGGGGAGAGGCTCACAGCAGCAGAGGTTCCCGGGGAGACCGCGCCCCACTGGCTCCAGAGGGCGCTCCTCTTCTCCGGGAACAGCGGGGCCTCACTTGGAGCTGCCACCGGGTGGGACCCGAGCTCAGTTAGGGGCGGAGGTGTAAGAGACTGGAAGGAGTTTTACAATGGCGGCGTCCAGGAGTAGGGCATGTGGGGCCTTCCCCCCCAGACTGAAAGGTGCTGGCAACCTGAGTCAAGCCAGTCTACTGCTGCCACTTCTCACAACAGCAGGTGCTCCCTCTAGACCTCTGAGCGCCATGTTGGTAATTCTCACAAACTCGCAAACCTTCACATAACGCGCTCCCACAGTTAGGAGACTGCAGTAGCGTGCGAACATCACACACGCGCGTGTGGGGACACGGACACACACACACACACACACTCACACTCACACACGGGCACCTGTCCTCTATAGCCGGTAGTGCGGGACCCACATGAAACTGACACCATCCACACGCTAAACATGTAGAACTAAACACAAGTTTTCTCTCCTCGGTGACCTTAAAGGTCTGCCAAGAAACAAACAAAAAAGTAGTTTTCAAAAACAAATGTTCACAGAAGTACAAGGTAAGTGGTCGAGAGACTGATGTAGACTGTATTTTCAAGTGTCAAAACTACTCCTGACCAGGATGCTTCCAGGCCCCCTCCCTGCCCCGGCCATCTCCCACAGACTATGGCTTGTCCACTGGGCCAAACCCCCAGACCCCACCCCCTGCCACACCAGCTTATGGGAACGTCCTCCCCGCCCGCCCGCCAGCACCCCCTCTGTGTTCAGTCCCAGAGTCCTTCCTCTCCACCCTGGTGTGCTCAGAACATTCCTGGCACATTCAGTTCTCACGCCTCTGCTTACCGGTGTGACCCGGAAGACAAGCTCTTCCCCCCGCCTCCCCCCCGCCCCCCACGTCCTTCAAGATCAGGAGCGGATCAGCTCCATGTAAGGGGTGTGCTTCCTGACTTGTGATTGGGCACCAGGCGCTGCCTGGCACTGAGTGGGCACACCAGACGCCTCTGTGGGTGTGGATGCCAAGAAGGCCCTCCACAGAGGGACATACCTGCAGCCATGCCTCAACGTGGCTGAAGGCACAATCGGGGTGGGGGTAGGGGTAGGGGTGAGGGTTCACACATACTAAAGAGACCCAGCGCCAGTCTCAAAGCCTGACCAGCATTTGTTTTTATTTTGTTTGGGGTCAGCTGTGACCATATACACACACATCAAGTTCATGAAAACACCCCATCATCTGTCAACATGTTTCCCACTCACTTCTTGAAGCCTTTCAGTACAGTGACTGCAAAGTATGCAGACAAAGGTGTGATTGCGACATTGAGGCTCACCATGGGTAGGCACAGACACCACTGTTTTAACAAGTTATCCAGTAAAGCTAAGCTCCACGTGGATCTGAGTGGCTGAAGAAGGTTAATTGAAAACAAAAGATATTGGTGGGGTGGGGTCCACATGTGCCTTCCTTTGAAACCAAAAATACATCACTTCCCAAGAGCAACAGGAGAAGCCGACAAAGCAGGAAGCCGGAAACGGGCTGTATTGATAAGAGAGAATATCAAGCAGCTATCTTGAGGCAGCAAGAGGAAGGAAGCTAATCTTTGGACTGAAGGCCTCCCAGTGAGGTTAGTCTGGGGGCCTCTAAGGCATGTTTGCCACTGGCATATAAATAGTTGGTGTTTTCCCCCCAGACTGTTTCAGCAGCTCCATGGACAAAAGACGTGTGAGCATCTGTTCTGAACCATATGCGGGAAATACTGAATTCCCATGACCTCAATCCTGATGCAACTCACAGCGACAGTTTATGGGAAGTGCAACCCCCTGCCTTTCTCCCTTGAAGGGGCTGGGGGTCTCAAACTGTCAACCTTGTGGATCACGCCCATGAGGGCTCCCCTCTCTGTCAAGACTCAGCCCGAGGCACAGGCTAGGGCATCAGCGGTGGACTCTATGTGACCTGCACCTCAGGTTTGGGGGTCCCCCTGCAGCACACATTGGGCTGTCCTGAGCAGCACGCCCCTACCACCACCTGTTTCTGCAGTCTGACCACCTACAACCAAATTCCAGGTCAAATCACAGGTGACTTCAATGGCGAGCCTCCTCAAATCCAGCAGGATTCGAGACCCAGGATGGGCTCGGGCTCAGGCTCTGGGGTCAGACTTCAAGACAGAGTGTGGCGGAGGGACACATCCGCCAGCCTCAGCCAAAGGCAGGAGGAAAGGAGCTGCCCTCCAGAAGAACTCTCTGGAAGGAGGAACAAGGGTTGCTGCTCTCTGCCTGCACACTGCAGAGCTGCCTGTCTTCTACAGAGGGGCTCTTATCACATAACCAACCACACTCCATCCTTCGGGGGCTATGGCTGTCCCAGCAGCAGCAGCTGGATGCTGTCACCAGTGCTTTCCTCAGCAGAGGAGAAAGAGGCTCAGAAAGGCTTTGGTGCTTCTCCTGGAGTCAGTGCAGTGAGACACGCCCAGGGCAGGCATCCCCGAACCCATCTCACACAGCCTCCCCAATAAAGGAAGGGTTCCCGGGCAGAAATCTTAAGGCCAATCGCAGGTCATGGTGTCAAGATTTACAAGATGACTTTAAAATTGGGGTCAGCAAGCTTCGGTTTGTTTGGTTTTCATATTTCAGAGAGTTATCAGAAAAGAGTATTACGCAGAAATTTTATGTGGCCTGGAAAACCATAAACCGTCACTATTTGGTTCTTTATTGGGGGGGGGGGGTAGCCCTCCAATCCCTGGCTGAGACATGTCAGAAGACTATGTTCCCACATCCCGTGCGTGACATTCCACGTGCACACCACAATCAGCCCAGCAAACGTGCCCTGGACAGGGCATCATGCTGGCACCCTTTGACACCCAGTCAGTTGAATCCACTTACTACAGCCAGCAGACCTGGTCACTACATGCATTCCTGTTCCCAGGAGCAGTTCAGCCATGGGGTGAGCTCAGGGCCCCTTCCCCATGCCAGCGGAGGGCATTGATCTGGTTACCCTGATAAACAGGACTGTGCCACTGCCCACTGCCCCTGTGCGCATGTGTGCGCACGCACACACATGCACACACACAGCTGTCAGAGGAGGCCCACGGCTGCAGAACCCAACTCTGCCCCTTCCTGTTGGAAGGGTTATGAAAAGTCAGGTAGCTCGAGGCCCCTGACCCCCATCCTGCAGACACCCCGGTTTGACTGCCACACCCTCCGTGGAGGGACAAGAGGCTGTAAGAAGGCCCAGGTGCACTGAGGGCTGTGGAGCGCACAGGCTGTGGAGAGAATGGCCCACATACCGGGATGCAAGTGTTTGACGTCCCTGGCAGCACGCGGCCAAAGACCCGAGAATGCTCTCGATAACCTTGTACACCACCGAGGCTCTGAGACAAAGAACCTCCCTCGCCATCCGCCCTCCCCACAGCTGGTGGTTTGGCCGGCTGGCCTTCTCATTCGTTGGCCAATGCATAGCCCACCACATGCCCAGGGCCCCGCACAGCTGTAGTTGGAAACTAAAGCCAGGGCTCAGAGAGGCAGTTTAACTGCAATGTGTGTGGCATTATTTTTCCCAAGCAACAGTAAAACAGACAGTGAGTAAGTATTACATTGGAAGCAGGTCTGGGCCGCGCAGTCACAGATAGACATAAAATTCCGTTCAGCTGTTAGTGAAGGAACCAGGGATTGGCCGTTATAGAAGCAGAGAATCTTCTCTCCTGGGAGAGGCGGGTGCTTTGCAACTACTGGCACTGGGGTTGGCCGTCCAACTCGAAGCCACTTCATCACCAGGGTTCCTTGAATTTAAAGGTGCTGCTCTTTTTCTCACTCAGTGTGCAAAAAGGCAGCCATGCTGTCTGGGGGCCCTTGAAGTAGCTTGCTGGTCCAAGCCGGTGGGCATATTGAAAATCAGTGGAAAATATTGAATTGGTAACGGTTGTGGTCTGTGAAGCTTTACAACAACGATGATCACACAGCGTGGGTCCCGGGTCTGGCTTATGATCTTCAATCCTCTCCAGCTTCCAGAGCTCCTGGAGTCAGAAGAACTAAGGGCAACCTTGCAGAGGGGAAACAGAGCAGTCCCAGTTGCAAGAACGGTCCAAGGTAATGGGAGTTCAGGGAGCATCGGAGTTAAGATTACTGGGGGCTCTTTCCTAAGTGGAAGAGCTGCAGCCTGCCTTTCACCACAGCCCGGGGCGTTCTGCCCTGAACACAGTCCTGGTGGCTGTGAGGCTGCCCTCTCTGCTGTCACAGGTCAGTCCTCCCAGGAAGCCTGGCTACAAAGAAAGCTGCAGTAGGCTGAGCCGGCAAATGGAAGGGAAGAACTCAACAAAGGTGACAAATACATGCACACACAAATTGAATGACCGTGAAAACGACTTCTTAGTCAGCCAAACTGAACAGTCAAGGTGGAGGTCATAGACGGCTCAGTAAGAGTCCCAACGCTTGAGTGCCAAACCCCAAATCACAGCAGTGTCTGCCAAAGAGCCAAAGGGGTGGGCAGTGAGCTGGGCTGCTAACGGCCAGGCCGGAGGCAGTGTGAAGCCACCTCTGGCCCGTAAACAGTCTCAGGGGCGCACAGGGGCAGCGCTACCCTGTCCTACTGGGTCGTGATGGGTTGGAATCGACTTGGTGGAAGGGAGTTTTTTTTTGATGCAAGCAAGTCGTGGCTTTCATGTGTGCTGCTTGAGTGTCCAAAGCACAATGGAACTTCAGGAACAACTGTCGTGATAGGAATAATATTAAATACCCAAACACACCATTTTAAGAAGGTGGAGTTTCCTTCCCTTCATAATGAAATTAAGAAATTTTACACGTTAGCACCATTTTCTAGCTGATGTCCCAGTGCATTGAGCTGAAGTCACACATCTCATGGAGTGTTCTCCACTCAGAAAGGGACTTACTGAATAGACTGTGACTCAAATTCACAGTTACACATTTAACCTAGCCAATGACAGATCGTCCGAAAAGTGTCATTACTTCAGTAACAGGTCAGTAAATGGTATATACTCTCTGCATCCAACCTTAGGGGCTTGTCATTTCTTTCACTTGGTGCCAGGTAGTCAACCAATTAGCCAACCAGCCAGCTCATCAGTTATAGGAAAACCAGCAGAAGGCCTTTCAAAGCACCACGAGGTAAGCCTTCTCCCTAAGGAGTCATGGGTCCATCTTCAGCTTAAGAATTTATACCACTAGATACTAATACTCAGCTACCATTGAGTGATTTTTCAAGATATCTTAAATTTAAAGAATATATGTATATATATGTATATATTTAAGTTCTGCTTCTATTGAGGCTCTCTTCAAGTTCAACCCCTGACGTATGTTGCTATCAGATTTCTTTCAAAGTCAAGTAGTAGAATTCTGGAGGACAGACCTGGGCAGGTGTGGAGGTCATATGCTTGATGTCAATTTCATGATTGGAAGTCTAGGGGTGGAGTCTAGCCTGTTAATCTGAAGATAGCCATTGAGTAGCCTATGAGGCCTCCATGTGGGCATGGCTTTCTCCCGAGATGTCTGGGAAATCTCGCGGATTTTTCACTCGTGGAGATGAGAGGCCATCTCCCAAGTTGGTGGGAGTCAGTCTCCGAGGAGCTGGAGGAGAAGCCACATGGCCTTGCCCTGATGGAACCAGACCTCTGAAGCTAGAGAAGCCACGTGGAGACCCCAGCCAGCACTGAGTTGCTTCTGCCACCACTGGATGTTGTTGATGAACCCTGAGTCCTGGAAGTGAGGAGCCATGGGGAGACCCCTGCCGGAGCCAGAACTCTGCACCCACTGGCCTGTGACTTGGTGAGTCGGAAGGAGATGTTATAGACTGGTATCGGGCATATGGGCTAATATCGGACTTATGACTTTGAACTGGACTGGGTTGGGATGCTCTCTCTATGTCCCATTCCTCTTGTAGATAAACCTTTCCCTTATATCCATATGCATGTCTATGAGTTTGTCTATGAGGTAAATTGCCTGTTTGAATAAGACAGGTGAGAACCGAGCTGGAGAAAGTTAGCTCAGACTCAGCCCCAGTCCCCAGGTGCAGTGGGACACCTCATACTCATAACAGGTGGGCGGGACACTTAACAGTTTGTATTTGTGTGGGACATTTCCCTTTGTTTTTCATTAAAATCCATTTTCTTTAACAGGGGCATTAATTAGAATGTTTTCAACAGCGTTTCAGGTAAGACAATGAGTAGGGCTGTTTCAACTTATTCGAAAACCGTGGTCAAGTGACCCGAGTCACGTCTGCATCTAGGCGCCCTGGTGGCGTGTCAGCAAAGTGCTTGCTGCTTGACACTACCCGCAGGGCGGGCGGCTGAGCCGTGCCGCAGCTGTTGGAGGCCGCCCCCGGCAGCCCCACTTGCAAGGACAGCTCTACGCTGTCATGGGGCTGTTATGAGCTGGGACTCAGTCAGTGCGACCTAACAACCATCTAGTTTTATCTCCTAAATGAAAAAATACATGAACAACAAACAAGCAACAAAGAGGGCATAAAATAAGGAGAGCTGTTGTTCTTTTTGGGTAGGACACCCAAACCCGTTGTACAATGCTGCTCGGTTTTAATGCGAATCTCCTCCCACGACAGACAGACAGACAGACAGAGGTCTCTGCCATGTTCTCCCGTACACCCTGGGCCACGTAGGCCACTCCTCCCGGTACACAGGGTCACAGCTGTGGCTCCTTGCCACAAAGTCCTGTGCTTCCCAGAGGTGTGGGGACTTGGGGGGTGGGGAGGCATGCAGGAGGATTGTTACTGCTAGTTACCAAGCTTCAGCCAGGAGGCCAACTTCACTGTCTCAGGGAAGATCCCCTGGGATGGGGGTGGAAACTGCTGGGTGCAGAAGCCGCACTTGCAGGAGGTGGGAAACAGTGCCAGGCCAGCGGTTGGCAGAAGCGGGTGCACCTCAGCAGTGGGAGGCAGACTGAGCAACCATCCTGTCTGGGAGGGGGGCATTCCCTCCACCCCACCCCCGCCCCCACCCCGTCTGTGGATAGCTACTTCCAGAAATACTCGCACATGCAGGCAGAAGCTAAGATGCTCCATGCCGGTTTTTGGAAAGGGCGGTGTATTAAGATACAGGTTGGTTTATCACAAGACAGTATGGCAAGAGGATGCGAGGTGCTCACAGAAACCACAGGCTGCCCTGTGAGCCTTGCACCTCCTGTCCCTGCTCCCCCCGCCCCCGTTTTCACATGTCCTGTTTTCACAGGTCCCTGGGGCGGGGGTAGGGAGCTGAACCTCTGCTAGCTTAGCAGCAGAGCCGAGGTCGTGGGCTGTTAGGATGTTAGGAACGCTGGTTCCACTCACAGGAAGGAGGGGCAGGAAAGCATTGGACCTGGGAGATAAGCTGGGGAAAGTAGCATCTTACTATAATTAGTCTACGACTATGAATGCACAATTTCACCCGTGAGTGCGGTAGAATGCATGGAAAGCTTTCAAAAACATGAATGAAAGCTACTTCCAGGGTCAAGGAAGGACTAGCGATGCCTCAGACACGTCTGCACTCTGGGTCGTGTCCTGCAGCCTGGACGCTCTTAAAGCAAGAGCACGCATCAACACAGGCGGTTTTAAAGGATATTTCTCTTGCGGGGGGTGGGGTGGGGGGGACGCAGTTCATAAATATGCTAGGATCACCGAGGCTCACCAGTGGGTCTGAGACTAAGGGGGAATGTGTTCTTCTCGGAAGGGCCCCCACCCCAAGGCTACGTGTGGAATGGTGTTCTCACTGAGCTCTCAATGTTAATGAACTGTGGCCCGTATTTACACAACTCCCATGAGCCTTGCCTGACATGGAACCCGCCAGCTGGCTAGCAGAGCTTGCTGTGAGGCAGCCTTACAGTTGGGGGGGGGGGGGAGAGGGGGAGAGTCTGGACTTTTGCTCCCACAAGGCTGACCCCCATCCTCCGTGTTACCTGCATGGCTTATCCAACCATGGCTCCCGCAGGAGATGCAGACGCAGAGAAGGGCGCCCAAACATGGCCCCAACTACCCTTCTACATGCATTTCGATCAGAAAAGTGGAATTTTATCCTCTTTACTTACTGGGGTTCTACCTGTGATTTCATCTGCGTGAAAAGGGAGTTGTGCGTAAAGAGTTTTTAAGTTGTTCTCCTAAACACCACTGGCCATCAAGAGGCCTGCAGCGAGAACGGTGCCGGACCAGGCAGCGGGCCACAGCAGAGGGGAGTGGGGGCACCAGGCTTCAGCTGCACGTGTGGTGGTGCCGTGGACATAAGCCCAAATGGTAGGGGGCCCAAATCATCACCTGTCATGCTAGCCCCTGTCCCAAGTGCTGACGGGGGGGGGGGGGGGGGGGGGGGGGGGGGGGGGGGGGGGGGGGGGGGGAGGGGGGGGGGCAGGCCCTGTGCTAGGTGGGCACTACACACAGACCCAATTCATTCCCAGGCTGTGCCGAGTAGGTGCCTTCCCTGACCTTGAGCCCATTTTCTAAGCGAGCGAGCCAAGGCTGGGGGAGCTCACCAAGCAGGTCTCAGACCCCGTTCTCACACCCGGCCAGCCCCCTCAGCCCTGCAGGGTCCTGTTCCGGCCAGCCGAGGGGCCACCACGGGCGCACTCTGTCTGCATAGAGCAAGACCACCTACATGACGGCAATGAGAGCAAAGGCCTGTGTGTGTGTGTGTGTGTGTGTGTGTGTGAGAGAGAGAGAGAGAGAGAGAGAGAGAGAGCTCTGCACTTTGAGTTCCTTCAAGATCTTCCAAGCCCCTGAAAAGACACAAGTGGGCCAAGGTCAAATAGAAGGTTCAAGAAGAAAGAGTTGCAGTGGAATTCTGGGACCTATGGGTTGCGTCCAGCCCTGGGGTGGTGGTCCCTCAGTCACCCAGCATCAGGGGTTCAAAAGCAACCAGAAATCCTGCCAGCACCATAGACCTCTGGGTGCTAGGCAGGCTGGACATCCCGCCCACCTGACCACCCAACAGTGAGCAGCTAATGGTCATGAGGGGGAAGAACAGAGGGGTTTGTCGTCTCCCCACCCCCATCCAGGTCTGGGGGAGGCCAGAGCCAGTCCATGTCTCTGATTCATACAGGGCTTAAACAGAAATGAAAGGTTCAGCGGTTAATCATTTACCTCCAAAAGATCACATGGGCGTGTCCTAGCAACCCCAGAGGGCAGTCCTCACAACAGTCTCCACCCCACCCCACCCCACCCCAGGAGAAAAGCAGCCCTCATGCAAACTCAGCCAGATCTGGGTCCAGAGTCAACACAAGGCCTGCTGCAGGCTGTTTATGGTTGCGGTTCTGGGGCCTCTCGGTCACAAGGCCCTTTCTTGAAGGACCTGCAGAACAATACAGCCATTTTAGACCTCTGCTCCAGCATTCTCGATGTAAATCACACCCACAGCAAAGGTCAGCAGCAGGCAGGTTTGCTTCACTGATCACTGTAGCAGGCACATCCCTCGACTCTAAGCTCCCTGGGGGCCCCGGCGCCAGCCCAGAGCTCTGGCTAGCCGGCCCGCGGGTTCCTCCCAAGCAAGTCCTGGTGTCTCATGGCCTGAGACGTGGCACAGTGGCTTGTAAGCTGGACTGAGAGCCCCATGGTCAAACGCACCAGGCACTCCATGCAGCAGGCTGAGGGTTCTGCTCCAGTCTCAGGAAACCTGCAGGGGTGGGCCTAGCCTGTCCCACAGCGTCGCCGAGTCGGGACTGACCGGAAGGGAAAAGGTTTAGGGTAGACAGTGTTAGGAAGAGAGGGAAGTTCTCTCACGGGTGTTCGAGTGCCAACAGGTCAACGTGAAAGACAGAATGCTAAGATTGCAGAAACTTTCAGATTAGGGTGCTGTATCAGCTACAAAAAAGTAGGCTCACAAAGAAGGCTTCAGAAATGCCCTGGTACTCTGGGAGACTGGCTGGCACAGCTAACAGTTACTGATGACCTGCTATTCATCTCTGGGGGCCCCCTGCCCAATGGAAATGGAGGACGCCCTGTGACAGCATGTGTCTTAGCTCCTTCAACATCGTAGGAGAGTACATCTCACTGGGCCAGTGGACAACATCACCGTACTCGGAAAGGAAAGTGAAGTCATCCCGGATTTCGCTGTGCTTGGTCCACAATCAAGGTTCACAGCAGTCAGAAAATCAAATGACCTACTGCACGGAGGTGAATGTTGGACACAGTGGGTCCAGCAATGGGCTCAGACAGAGGGAGACTGAAAGGATGGGGCGGGACCAGCCAGCTTCGGTACACACCCAATACCCGACACTACCTTCTCAGAGCAAAGGTCATAAAAGCCATCAGCTTGATGGGGGTGGGGGTGGTGTAGAACATACAACACACACTCTCCCACACGCGGGCTTCTCTGCACATCAGGAGCTGAGTTACTGGGGGTAGGGGCCCTGCCCTGATGGGCATGTTCCTACCACCTAAGAATGCCCATCACACTGTTCTAGACAGAGGCCGAGAGGGACAAACTCGGCACTCTCCAACTGCAAACACCCGTGATGACCCTCGTTTATTCCATAACATCATGACCGTCAGGAGACACTCATCGAGGCCAGCCTGGACCATTCCCAGCACTAGAGGAGGAGCAGATAAAGTTCATGGAGGGGGAAAAAGGAAAGGAATCAAAAGATAATTAAATTTTCCCGCAAACACTCCCCCACACTCCCAAACCTTTCCTCTCTTCCCTGGCACGCCTTATTTCAGATGCAGGGCACAATGGATGACACAGGCACGCGTGAATGGGACTCCCCTTAAACAATGCCTTTTACACCTGCATGGAAGGCACTGGGGTGGCAGTTTGGCTGTTACTTGAAAGATCTGGGCTGGACCCTGCAGAGGAAGGGGTGGGTGGGTGGTCCACCCCTGCAGGGCTGCCAAGAGCCAAACCAGAGATCGGGGCGACCTGGTTTGCACAGAGACAGACAGCCAAGGCCACTCAGCCTGGACGTGAGTAGACCGACCAGTGCTACATCTACAAACATTTAAATTCAAGTAAGCCAACTCCAGGTCTCTGGACTTCTAACTCTGAAACTCTACTTTAGTCCCTTGGGAGGCTGCAAAGACTCCGCCTGTCTCCCACTCCATGCCACCAAACTCCTCTTTCAACACTGACAAAGGTGAGCTACACATTAGTTTTATTGGCAAAAAGGGCATAAAACTACTAGCACCCAAACCAAAAGTTTTGCAAGCACTCCATCCTGATAGGGTATAAAGGGGGACCCTGTGTGTGACAGGAGATCGCGGCCAGGTGAACTTTCTAACTGGGCTCTTCTGTTGGCTCTACTGATTGCTGGGTGGGGCCATGCAAATAAGGTGTAGAGGGCTTGAGCGCAGGGATTGGTCGGTGTTGGCTTTCCACTGGGTGTGAGACAGCCACCCCAGAAGCAGAGCCCGCGAGGTCAAGGGACTGGCGAGATACAGGGCCAGCGGCTGAGGACAAGGGCAGGTGAAGCAAAACTACCTTCTGAAATGTCCTTCTTGTGGCTGGTGGGAGCTGTTACCTTGCCTGGTGAACACCGTAACCATGAGCATTTTGGGGGGTGGGGGGGGAGGAGGACAGGTGGCCCGTGGAGGGGTAGGCAATGTGTTGGCACAGCGTGGAGGAGGATGGGGGCGTGCCTGGCCTCTGCACGCAAGGCTGCAGTCACCTTGGGCTGGGGTCGAGGGGAGTCATGTTCTCCTGTGTGCAGCCAAAGGTCCCGCACACCATCCCTCACACAAACCATTTACACCACACAGTGCTGCACACCAGACAAGTCTTCCTGCCCTTCCGCCCCTTGGCACTGGTTAGTGGCTGCTGGGTTCTGAAACCAGTGGGATGACTGGCCTCTCCCCCTCACCGAGGGCAGACGGACGCTGAACCCACGGACACCAGGCTCCATGACGCTGAGAACAGGACTTGATGGTGCTCGTGGCCAACACCAACGGCTCTCTGTGGAGCACTAGAGGGTCCTGAACAGTGTTAGCAACTCAAAGCCATAATCAAACCACTCTTACTGGCTGGACCCCTGAGATGAAGGTGCTTGTGCCAGGCCTGGGACTGAGCCCCTCTTGCCCAGGCCCCACCTCCCAGGCAGAGACAGATCACAAGTACCCGTGGGACCCTCAGGGCAGTGATGGAGCTGATTACGACAAATGTGATCAACAGAAGAGGGGGAATGTGGACGAATTACTGAATGGAAAACCGTTGTTTGTTTTTCACGTGCCATTGACAAAATGAGAGTCAATTCCCTACCAGGACCACCCAAAATCAACACCCTCAAAAACAAGGGAATAAGTTCCCCGGGGAAGGCCCCGCTTCACTCTTAAAGAGCATCTATCCCTTGTCCTTCACCCACCGCAGCCTGTCCTCGGAGGAATCCCTTTCTGTGGAAGGGGATCAAGAATGTCCATCTTTCAGCAGCTGCTTTCACCAAGTCAAGGCTGCCCGGTTCCTACCCCACATGTTAGCCTCAGACCCAACAAAGCCTGGAATCAGTCATCACACAGGAAATGCTCCTGGACCCGGGCTATGCAGCCAGTGCCTGGGCGGGAATACCACCGCCAGTGCGTCCTTGGGCAGCCGGCTTCACCCCTCGCTCCCGGAGTCAGAGGACGCCCTGAGAAGCTCAGAGTATATGCGAGTGACGTAGCACATGAGTGAAAACCAGCCCACAAGAGGCCACGTACGACCGAGAGTGTTTCCCACTTGAATTCTGGGACCACCTCAAGGCAGACGTGACTCACTGAAACACTCATGTGGGGTGAGAGGCTCGAGCGTCCCGAAACTCTGGAGCTTGCACCTGATGACAGAGGAGCTCAGCCCACTGAAAGGGAGGACTGAGCACAGGACTTACGTGGAGAAATGTGCACATGGCACAGTGAGAAGACCAAGGGGGAGCGCACGCGTGGCATTTCTCAAGCAGACAAGACCCTGAAGGAAAATTCTAATCCTGAGTTGTGCTACTGAAGGAAGATCTCACTTGTTTATCTAAAGATTGTTTTACGGGGTCTCTCACAGCTCGTACAAATAGTCGACCATCAGCTGTATCAAGCATATTTGCACATACGTTACCATCGTTATTTCCTAGACATTTACTTTCTATTTGAGCCGTTGGGCATCAGCTCCTTTTCCCTCCTCCCATCCTATGACCCCTGATAAATTATTTTTATTTTCATATCTTATACCAACTGCTGTCTCCCTTCCCACAGTGTCTGTTATTTGCCTGAAGAAAGATTTTAAAGGCAAACTAGTGAAGGACGTAAGAAGTAGAGGGGGTGGGTGGGTGTAAAATGGGTCCGTGTTACAGCCTTTCAGGAGGTAGCCCAGGACTGAGAACCATTGGTACCAAAGCAGGAAGTCCAAGCTGCACAAAGGCTCCACACTCCAGGGACGGCCAGAATCCCAGCTGAGTGGCTGAGGGCCTACTCCCCCCTCGGTGCCAGCGACTGGGAAGATGGCTGCCCGGGGAACTGATCAGAAGAGACGCTTAAACATGAAGAAACATCACACAAAAAAGCCCATGAAAAATGGAATTAAAAGACAACTTATGGAACCTCTTTATAGAATGTGTGAAACAGCAGCACTCACATCACATACAAGTAACGGAACTGGTCTATCCATCAGCAAGGAACTGCCAAGCACTCAGGTGAGAGTCAGAGGAAGCCAGGTGGGTGCCAGGTGGACCTTGGTGGGAGGAGAGCATATCAGACGGAGCCTCCTGCTTTACTCACTTTTCAACTGGGTGGCTCACCTTTAGGGAGAACGCTAAGAAGGGGGAGGATCCCAGAACATGCAGCTTTGCTCACGAGGAGCCTGCATGTACGTACATCAGAGCACGGGCACTCCCTCCGAGGCCGAACATCAGGGAAGGCATGTGCAGGGACCAGTTTTTTCACCACACTTACGCCGCCTGTCTGCTGAGCAAACAGAGAAGCTGGGTACCATGCAGAGGGAAGGAGCTTCCTCACAAGATGCAGGCGGTACCGCTCTGCTCACTGGAACAAAGATGACTCCCTGAGGAATGCCCGAGACATCTGGGATGGATGTTAATGGATTACCAAACAGAACCTTCAAAACTGGGCCAATAAGTGGGGGATGGGGAGCTGAACTTTCGAGGACCCAGTCACCGGCAGTCACCAGGGCGGAGCCAATAGACACCTGGTGGGTTAAGGTGCACCTGACCCTAGCCAGGTTTTTCCGATGGCCCCGTGTGCACCGAGCAATGGACACAGAGGACCAGAGAAGCACAACCACGCTGGAACATGCCCTTGGTGACGACTGCCGAATGCATCGTGGACCATGGAGCCCACTCAATGGCAGTGAGCCTAGGGTTTTTTGGAGACAGACAGACAGACAGAAAGTTCCTCAGAAGTGAGGGTTGTGGGATGTCATCTCATGAACTGGGGACAGGGTATCAGGAGGAACCAGTGTCCAGAAAAGGCCGCCACACTTGACAGTGGAGGGTCGGGAAAGAAAGAGAAAGACTGAGCACATGGACGGAGGTGGGCAGGGCGACTGCAACGACAGGCTCAGACAGGACTGGCGGTGTGGCTGGTGCAGGACTGGGTCTGCCATCAGGTGGGTCTGACACAGCTCTACGGCACTGAACAACCAACAACCACTCAGAACAGCACACCAACAAACAGTGCACTTGGACCCCTCACTACACTCGCTAGCACCACAGGAATGGAACAGGTGGGGGCCAATTTTCCTGCTCCCAGCAGGAGAACACGCCTCTTCCTTCCATTCCCCTCACCTTAGTAACCTGCAGGTGTTCCCACAGGCCTGATTCAGTGAGCCCTCTGAAGTCAGAATGTGTCCAGATTTTTGGCAGTGACGTCCATCTACCCAGCCGGGCCTGAGAGGAGAGCTGGGGAAGATGAAGAAGATACGGTGTGGCCCGTCACCCCGCCCTGCATGTATCTGCAGGGGCTTCTTAACTTCAGTTCTAGCAGGTGACAGGACCTAGACACACAGACAAGGCCTTTGCCCAAGGTCATTTCACCGGCACCAGCTGCTAAGCACCTGATCCCCTGGACCTGTGTCAAGATCAACTGGAGATTGGCTGACAAAAAAAAAAGGAGGGGAAGGATGGGACAGGGAGCAAAACCTCCAACCAATAATAACGAGCATTAATAATTAAAATATTTTCTGTGGTGCCGTGGCGTCCATGCTGACATACTGTGCCCTGTGGGGGTCTTGGCTGCAATCGGACAGAGGCACATCGGTCACCGGCCTCTCCTCCCATGGGAGCTTGAGCTGTGTGTCGGTGTCCTGAGGACCCATTCTGAAGATGGAGGGGACAGGTCCATCCCCGGAAGATGCCCAGCCACAGAGTCCTCTGTGAAAGCACCCAGGTAAATCGGCGTCACAGAGCTGCTGCTTAAATGTCACCCTCCCCAAACTGGCTGTCATATCCCACCCCCCAGGAACGCTGGCTTTCATGGGTCTCAGACCAACAGCCTGGATAACAGCAGAGGAGCAGCCAATGCCTGCTTCTGCTGGGCACACCATCCCCACAAGTCCCAGCAACCACAGCAACTCACAAGCCCTGCGCTGTCACCCAAGTCGGCCAGGGCCCACCCTCCCACCACCCTCCCACCACCCTCCCACCACCTGCCACACACCCTGGCTTCGTAATGCCAAACAGGGCTTCCGAGGTCCGAGGGCTGGAAACTCAAACCAGTGCAGGGAGTCCGCCCCCTATGGGCCAGGGCAGAACCGCCCCCATGGGTCTGAGACTGGCACCCTTTCCAGGAGCGGGAGCCTCATCTTTCCCCATGGGGTGGCTGGTTTCAAACTGCCTACTGTGCGGACAGCAGGCCAATGGGCAACCACTGTGCCCCCAGGGTTACAAAGGGGTTCTGAAAAGATGCCTGGCCCCCACCCAAAGTCTTCAGCCCTGGCTAATTGGAGGCCCATGACCTATGTGGAGGTGGTTAGCTGCAGCACTTTCACAGCAGCTGGCTGGCTGAGCTAGCAAAGATTGCGCCTTCACTACAGCTCGGCCAAGGCAGCAAGCATGGACAAAGCTCAGTCTGCTGTGTCGACCAAGGGAACCCCGTTCTGGAAGTGGCCCTAAGCACTCCCAGCTCAGCTTAATTCCTATCTCCCCTGGGAGAAAGGCTCGGTTCTCAAGGCCACCTGAGTAGAGGCGTGTTGGGACCCAGCTTCCCAAATGCATGTGAACACATTTTCCTCTCCTTCTGGTTCAGAGTGTGTGGGCCAATTCAAATGTGTCCTGGATTCCTTGAAGCAGCGCCCCTCCACTGCACATTGGCCCACCGTCTGTCACAGCAGATGTTAGCCCCCCGCCCCAGCAGCACAAACTCCAGACCTCTTCACCACCTGCAGGGGGCTGCTATCCACGTCTCGGGGTCCACAGGGGCTCTAATGGGGCAAGGCTCAGGATCACCTGGTCTTAGGTCCTTAACACAGTTCCAGCTCCAACCCACAGCGTATCCTGACCGCATTGACCCAGCACTGTGTCCACAAGTGAAATGGGTATCAGGGGTCAGTCCTGCCCTTGGAGACAGAGAGAGGTGTCAGCTGCCTCAGCACCCCTCTACCCCCAACACCAGATCTTTTGCAATTGTCAATCACAAGCCAATGGGCAACAGACTGTAGAATTCTTCATGAGTAAAATGCACTCATCAATACCAACAGCTGTCTCAGAGCTCAGTCCTCAGGAAAGCTGTTGGGTGAGCCTACTGTGAAGGCTGAATCCTCAGTGCGCTACTAGACTCACAGTTCCAAAGCACCTGTGAGCATGCCCGGGTTCCTGGGGAGAACGACTACAAGTGCAAGATCGAGGTTCACAACGAAGCAAAACCAGCTGCCTCTGTGTCTCCTCCTGACCGAGAAGCAGCAGCCATTGAACTGCAGATGGGCCCTCCCTGCAGTCTCAGTCACCTGCTTCCTACTTGCTAGCCAAGTGTTCACGCCTACCCACCCCACCTCCCGGAAAGGACCACATGCTGGACAGCACCTCCGATCGACTATTTCTTCATCATTTGCAACACAGAAGTGAGAGCCCGCAGATAAGGTCCCCGTCCCAGGCACCAGCAGGATTGTGTGCAATGTGTGGCGAGAGGACGTGACCTCTGATCCAAGACAGGATGGATGGACAGACAGATAGCTGGGCCCACACAGGCATCATGAACACAGGGTCCCAGAGCCACTCAAGTGACTCAAGCTCCACTTTCCACTAGCCCAGGGCGTTCTGACCCGGGGTGGGGGGAGCTCCCAGGGGGGAGGAAGCCACATCTTAACGCCTCCACTGGGGCAGCGGTTGGCCCCAGACTCTGTGTGGGCTGCGGCTGGAAGACGCCTCCCTCCTGAGAGGCGGTGAAGTCATAGCTCACCTGGAGGCTCTGTGAGCAGACAGGGTGCAGCCCCGCCCACCACTGTTGGGACAAGAGCCGGTTAGTTCATGGTCACAAGCCTAGGTTTCCTCATCTATAAACAGGGGTGAGTCTGTGCTTATCTTCAGGACACTCCTATGGGTTTGAGTGAGGTAATGCAAACAGCACACAGCCTGGGTCCTCATACCTTGGAACCTCATATGCATCACACACACACACACACACACACACACACACACACACACACACTATCACTGACTCTCAAGACACCCTGGAGACAACTGTTCTTCATGTGCACATCTTTCCTGCTTTGAAAATTGCACCTGCTGTCTTCTCACCCTGGGAGAGAGTGTTCAGTCCTGCAGTCCGACTGCCAGGCGGGAGCAGATGGCTGGCATTCACCTACTGGACTAACGGGTGTCCAGAACCTGTGGCAACTGAGAAGAAAGGAACTGGTGAGAGCAGCCCACGGAGGGGTCTGTCACTCTGAGAATGGACTCGGGATGGAGCAGCTGGGTGTTTTTTCTGGAAACGCAGGGTCTGCAAGGGCCAGGGCAGGCTATTCCAGGGGCCTGAAGGTATGGCAAGCATCGCTGCTGTTCCTAATGCCAGGACCTTTCGCCAATGAGCCACAGGGAAGCATGATCAGCAGCTGGCAGTGACCTCTTCCTTTGGCCACACTTGCAGACCACTGGGAGCCATGGGAAGACGAGGTGAGAAAGGTCATGTCAGAATCGCTTCTTGGCGACAGTGGTGGGGACAGAGAGGGGTGTGGGCCGTCCCACCTGACTCCTGGCAGGAACAAAAGCAGCCAGGCCTCAAGAAAGCTGTCCCTCAGGTCCCCTTGGGGCAGGAGCCCAGCAGACCCTGCTCCCAGCTCCTCCCGGGATGCCCCTGGCACAGGCTGCGTTACATGGGAGGCCAAGGCAGGGGCTCCAGCCAGGCCCCTCAAGGAGTAGCACGATTGGGGAGGTCGCTCCCTGTGTCTCAGAATTGCAGAATGGGTAAGAAATAGTGACTTCTTTCTTTTTCAGTGGAGGGGGAGGAGGAGGAGTCCTCGTGAAGGCAGAGGGCAGGTGGGCGGTTCAGACCCCACCGACGGCCGGCCCCACAAAGAGCTAACCCTTGTACCCTTGAGGCAGGAGTTTGGCCTGGGGCTGGCTAGTCCTTCCTGAGTGGACAGTGCATCCTCAGTTCAAAGTCACCTGGTGTCTCTGTTTCAGCAGCCCTGCCTCTGTTAACTGACGCCTGGCCCTCCGGGGAGTGTGACCCAAGCTGCCTCACTGTGAGGAGACAGGCACAAGTCTTTCAAAAAGTCCCCTTCACCTGGCAGTCACACAGGTGAAAGCTCCCAGAACAGCCACGCCCACAAGGACGGTTTTCTCTGTGCGCACACGTGTGCTGCAGGTTTCCTGTGGGGCGCCACCATGTCCCCCTGCCACCAAAGGGGAAAGCCTGCCCCTGTCCAATTCATGTCTCTCCGCTCAGGCACCCCAGTGAATGCCCTAGCCCTCTTCCATGTGTCCGGGGCGGTGTGAGGGCAGTCCCTCAGGGGGAGGCCCCTAAGTCAAGGCTTTCAAGTGTGGAGGACAGGGTGTCCCAGGGCCAAACCAAACTTTCAGGTCACAGCATGAAAACCAGAGGGTCACCAAGCTAGCCTAAGCCCTTCCTGAAGCTCAGCCACATCTCGGGATAAAACACGTGATGGAGGGCTGAGCCCCAGAGGCGTAAGTGGTTGAGTGTCGAACTGTGGCCCTCGGGCTTGGCGGTTCAAATCCAGCGGTGGCTCTCAGGAGCAGCACTGGGGAGCGCCCACGACCACCAGAGGCAGTGATGCCAAAAAAAACAAAACAAAAAACCGTGATGGAGACTGATGCCACACCACATTCAGCAAGTGGCTGGCTTGGTGCTTTTCTTAGGCACGAGGAGGCATCAGAAGTGAAGCTGTGCCACTCACTTTCAAATGACCACATCAGTGTAACCACTTCTGTTATTTACTCACCCCTCATTCCTCTTCCCTTGGGATACCAAGCCCCCCATTTGCGGGACTGGGGGAGATTTGCTGGGTGCCTGTCTTAGGGTCCTAGAACCAGGAAAGTCTTGGGCAAACTAAGACATGCTGGTCACCCTATGAGTACATTTCAGCCCACTGAATCTTCAGGGCCATGCCCCACAGCTGCTCCCCTTTCTGTTTGGACACAGGAAAAAAAAAAACAAAAACGGGAAGCTGGGAGAGGTCACTGGTTACCAGGATGCAGTCACTGGTTTATCAGATTCCAAGGCTCTCCACCACCCACCCTCCTGTCCCTGAAACTGGGAGATAAGGCTTGCCGACACTGCCACGCCCCTGCAGCCAGCCTTCCCCTCCTGGCCAAGCCCTGAATCACAGCTGCGCCCCACCCACCCTCAGCAAGGCTGGGAGCTGTCAGCACGCAGTTGATGGCAGACAATGCCCATTGGGCTCTCACCAGGGCCCTGGGGCCTCTGCAGTGGCCACATCCCCCCCCCTCCCTCCAAGGAACTCTGGTGGCGTCTTGACGCCCCCAGAACACAGGAGGCTTGTACTCACCTTTCAGCTGAATAATACACTCAAGGTAGCAACCCACTGGTATGAAAAGTTCACACACACTGGATGGACAGACTGGGTCTCGGAGTAAGGTTACCAGATGTCCTGTTTTTTCACAATTTAACACCATCCCGCCATATTTTAAAATGAAAATGAATATATTACAATGCTATTTTTGCGTTCTATGAAAATTTTTGTTGCTCCATATAGACCAAATTTTTAATCAAGCCCCCACCCACCCTGATCAATGGTGTCCCACTTAAAATCTGGTCACTTTATTCAGAGACTCCGTACACTTTAAAATAGACCTTCAGAGCTTCTTTCGTATCACTCACACAGACACACACACACACACACACACACACCCCTCTCTAACGCCAAGGCCTGCCATCCCAAGTCTGTTCAGTCTTCTCCATCTTGCTTGTAAGCGACGTCTGCTCATGGATGCTGCCATGGATTTTAAAATGGGTTCCAGGCCAGACATACAAACGCATCTACCAGCTCTGTGCTGGAAACCAAAGCCCTTACTTCAAAATCCCACCCCCCTGTACTCTCAGCTGGGGGCTGATCACTCCTGATGGCATCACTAAGTCGTCGTCCCTCCCCTCCTCCCCTCCTTCCTCCCGCCCCGACTCGAGAACAGTCTCCAGATGGTTGGCCAGAGTGGGCCTTGGTGATCCTTTCCACGGACATCATGGTGGCATCAGAAAGGGCCTTTGCGGCCAGACTTCTCACTGGGCCTTTGTGAATCCCAGTGTTAGCAGTCTGTGCCACCTGCTGCCAGGATGACCATGAGTTGTTGGCAGGGCCGGTGCCTCTGAAGGAAGAGACAGTAGGGAGGAAGGAGGGAGGAAGGCATTTCAGACTCAAGCACAGTGGGGCACTCCCACCATCAACAGGAGCGGTCAGCTCATTCTGCTCCAGCAGTTACATCATGTGCTGTCAACTTGAGACTGCTACGAGTGAAGGGTTTAGTTTGGCCTATCAGATCACACCTTGATGACCTCATTTGGAGGCGCCACGGAAGCGGGACACATGCTCGCCCCGAGAGACATTGCTGCTGACAAGACACATAGAGCCACATGTGGGCCCAGGCCAGCGCTGAGATGCCTCCACCGCTACTGGATCCACAAGGTCTCCCACACACCAGTCTGTCCTCCTCCTGCATTCAGCATCATTTGCATGTGCTTTCGGAATCTGAAGAGGACTCCATAGACTGGTGTCAGCCATATGGGCTAACATCAGACTTCTGGACTTGATCTGGACAGGACTGGGATGTTTTCTCAATATACAATTGCTCTTTCTATAAAGCTCTTTCTTATACACTTATCAGTGTCCATGTTTCTCTGGTCTACCCGGGCTAACACAAGCCCTCTGGGACAAAGGTGGCTCTCTTGGGGAGTGATGGGTGCTTGGGTCTCAGCAGTAACTGCGTCCTCCAGGTGCTCTGTACCCACCTGACAGCAACCCCCCCCCCCCCCCCGCCAAGCTCAGCAGGCCCAAGCAGCTGCCCCTGACCTTGTGTGTGTGGAAGGGGGTGTTCTGGCTGGGAGCATTTTCAGGCACATGAAACACTCCTCCAACCCGCACAGGAGGCTGCACCCAGAGCAGGTGGCTGGGTAGGGGTGGGGACACTCAACTCAAGGTCCAAAGGCTCGTGGTTGGTCAGGCCCTGCTTGGCCAGGCCGGAAGCTCTGACCCTCCCCAGCCCTGGGCACAGGGGAAACGCCTCAGGTTCCTTCCGTGTGGCTATAAGTCCTGACTGACTCCGGGTAGTGACCTGGGATGTGAGTGCTCCCCACCATCCTGGCCGCCCTGAGGCTGCTTCCTGCGGACCAGGCTCAGTGCCAAATGCAGCGGCCAAGGGCCACCTCACAGCACCCGTTCACCGCACACATGAGGGGACGGCTTCAGAGGGGTCACGAGTGGCCTTGACGTGGCGAGCTACTTGGCCATGTGCAGCACAAGGGGTCCACACGGCCAGCCCTGCAAACCTTAGGCTAGGATGTGAATTGAAAAGCCGCCTAGCCGGGCTGCCTCTGTGAGGTTGAGGTTGCACGTGCACACAGATAAGAACTAGGGGAAAGCCCTCCCTGGCTGGAATTCTCCCACGTTTCTTATGTGACCCTTCTGGGAGACTGCAACTATAAACAAATACCCTGGAGACGTGACAAGGCCCACATGTCCCACGAATGGCCTTCAACCCTGCCTCGGAGACTCGCCTCACCCGTGTGGCTGTCCTCCAGCTGCTGTGCCCACCACCTGCTCCCCTGGCGCCTTGGAAGGTTCTGGAGCAGCTACAGTCACCAGGCACCCCCCCGCCCCCTGCTTCGACTGGGCACAAGCTTCAAGCCATACACTTCCTCTCCTCATCGACCGCTCATCCTGCAGAGTGGGGGACGAGCACTTCCCTCAAGCGGCAGGTACGGAACATCCTCCCAATCCACTCTGGACGCCAAATCCTGCAGACGCTGCAGTGCACGTGGGCTTCGCCCATGTGCCCGTGCGACGCTGGCAAGTGCAAGGGCAACCTCACCTTGACTAACATAGATGCCCTCTCGGGAACAACCCATTCCCACTCACAAGCCACCTGGTGAGGGGGGGTGTTGTCTGTGCTTTAATATTATTTTTTAATCATGAAAATGCGTGTAAAAGGCCCATCATAAAGCAGGAAAGACAAAGTCCCTCTGTCTTGGGAGCCCCAGGCGGAAGCCCTGAAGGACTCAGAGGAGGTGGTCCCCGCCTTTCTGAGATTCTCCATGAAAGCAAAATGGCACATAAACGTTAAAACTTTGAAAACTCCTGACTCTTCTGGGGCGGCGCCCTCCTCTACACATACTAGGGGTCGGGAGCGCATCCACAGCGCAAAGAGCAGACGCACTGTCATCAGCCCGTTCAGACTCATAGGACTGCCCCGTGCGTTGCTGAGTTTAAAGCAGAGGGCTTCCCCCAGAAGTGCTTCACTGAAGCAGTGTTTCTGGTGCCTGAACAAAGTCCCAGGGCATGCTGGCAAACACAGGCTCTGGCTCGGCAGGTCAAGTTAGGCCTGAGATTCTCCCCAAGTGAGAATCACTAGACCATGGTGCAGGTAACAAGGTTCTAAGAATCACACAGTTCAAAATTCTGAAAGGCTGTAATATTTCTAAATGTCTCACCCAAGCAATGCAATAGCCTCCTGACTCTCTCTCTCTCTCTCTCTCACTCTGGGTCCCCAAGCTCAATTCAACTTTTCTTTCTTTTAAAGATGGGGGCAGGGTCTAAACAAACCACTCCCCTATTTAAAAACCTGAAGGAGCTACCTTTGGCTTGACCTATTTCCAAATTCCTTAACCTGACTCAGCCTTGGCCCTAGTGCCCTTGACTCTGGAACCTGGCCCTCCCAGCCACTCCCCTTCCTGAGGCCTGCCACCAGGAACCTATGGGGACACCCCTCACCCAGGTCCCTCACCTGCTACCTGGGGTCAGTTACCTTTCCAGTGTGCTGAATTCTGTCCCTCGGCCCAGCTAGCACTTCCAGCAGAGCTGGAGTCACCCCCCCATACCCTTCGAACACTCTGCCCTACTATCACCACCAAAACACACACACACACACACACACACACACACCAAAGGACAGCTGCTCATAGAGAAACAACTCATCAATGAAACTAACAAGTACTCTTGTTAGTAAATAAACAACCTGAAAGAACAAGTCAGGGCGTTTGTGTTTCCCTATCTCACTGCTCAGAATCCTTCCTTCCTGCGTTAAAGTAGCCGCTGAGCGTCAGTGAACAGTGACTGGTTATACACGCGGGCCCCGTGCACCCACAAAACGTACCAGGTCTCTAGTAGACTGTCCACGGGGATCTGGAGAAATGCTTACAGTGCTGTCACTGGGAGCTCAGGGCTGAGTGAGCGGACAGTGTTGGGTGTAAGGAAGGTGGGGGCCTGCCACCAAGTTAAGTGGCTGGAACTGGGCTGGGAGCCCACACATGTATTATCTTTACCTCTGTCTATGTAAACTTACCTTTCTGTACTGGCCCATCCAGTGAGGGGCGCAGGACCAACAAGTGAGCCCACCTGGCACATAGAGGTGCATACTGGCAGACTGATTTCGGAGAGAGCCAATTCCACTACACAATGGCCTGAACTTCTCTCTTCCCAACTCTCCGTTCTCCGATGAAAAACCAGTTGTTCTTGTTCTTGCCTAGGACAGCCTCGTGGCTCGCCCCCCTCCAGCCTTGTCCCCTAATCACAGCAGAAAGGCACGATGGGAGTCCTTCTCCAACTTCACAGTAGCTTTCCAACAACACATTATACTGCCAGCAGCAAAGGCAGCCACTTGACCTCACCAGCCGCTCCAAGGGTCAAAGATGAGCCGGCCTCTTCTCCAGAGTCAACACGGGGCAGAGGAAGGGGCGATCTCAAACTCCAGTGTGCACCAGAAGGACCCGGCAAGCATGTGAAACACCCCTGGGCGGGCCTCTGCCCCTGGCTTCCGGGTCCCCTAGACTGGAGGGTTCTGAGAACACAGTGACCCTCTGGATGGAGCAGCTTCCCCTCAGCCCCATGCCCGCAGCGCTCCCTTCAGGCATTGGCTCTGTGAACACACACCCGCCCGGTGGGGCTCTGTTAGGATCTGCCTGTCATTGTTGGACCTTTGCCTTGAGGTTTCCATACTTTACAAAACACATGGAAAACAAAGAGACAAATTCTCAAACTGCAGCCAGTGCCAGTGTGTGGAGACCGCAGACCAGCCAACCTTTTCCACTTTGACCTACAGGTGAGGAGATGCACAACAGACATGACTTCTAACCCAGCCTCCCTCACGGCAGGACAGCGAGCCCCAGCCAAGAATGTCCTAACCCATGAACTGACCTCCAGGGAAGATACTGCAATCTGCAAGGGGGAGGAAGGGCCTGGGGGCATCCCCTGGGGGATGAGACTGGGAGCCGGGGAGTGGAAGCTGGTGTTGGGAAGTTGGGGAAACAGGCAAACATAGGAAGAGGCGGTGGGACAGTGGACAGAACCCTTCCCCAACACAGAGCAAGTGGTTTGAAATTACTTATCATCTGGGAAGTTCTCTCACTGCTCACTCCACCCCCCCACCTCCCCAAGAACTGTGCTCTTTTCTCCCCAGAAGGTGTGTGGCTGGCCTTCAAGGGTCCCTTCCAGGGTCGGCCGATGCAGGATGGGTCTGTGTGGGCAGTGTTCCGAGCTGAAGGGACCCAGCCTTGTGTCCCTCTGCCTTGGCAGCAATGTGTACTCATGACCCCCTGGGCAGAGGCATGTGGCCCACACCCCAGGGTGCTGTGGAAGGAGCCTCAAATGCGGAGTTAAAACCAGCAAAGCTAAGCCATAGACCCCACAAAACCCAAATTCAGAAAAGCTAGATTTTCATAGTCTGATCTTAAGCCAATGATTAGTTTCTTCACTTATCCTACCCCCTCCCCATTCTTATTGGGGCCAGAAAAATGCCGAATTTAGAACATAACTAGATTCTCATGCGGAGCCCTTTGCATAATCCCACTCAGTTAGTTTCGTAAAAGGATGGGCTTTAACATAAGTGCTGTGCCCCTGGCTCTCCCAATGACAAATCAGCGGGAGCTGGAGTCCGGCTAAGCATGGGCGCAGAGCCCTCATCAGCACAAGGGACCGTCTCCCGGGAAGCACCCAGTCTGGCCTGGATCTCAGCCACAGAGGCCACTTTCTAGGCTTCTCTTAGACCCACAAACGTCTTCAGAACCTCCACCCCCAGAAGTCAAGGTGACCCTCTGTCACTAAGTCTTGCCACTTAGTGACAAGAGGGAATATTTGAGAGCCACCGTTGCTAGGACTCCCAGTGACGCCACGTTCAACTGGGCAGCCCGGCCCGGCCCTGCACTGTGCCCACTGCACTGCCGTGTTTGCTGCTCGCCCAGTGTCTCTCTCATGCTGGCCCCAAACACGACGTCTCTGAGGAACAGCTCCTGGACTCCTTGCAATAAAGACTCACTCATTTCCTGCCCCTGGCAATGCCTGACAGCACAGGCAGCAGGTTCCCCACACGAGCGTTCAGAGGCGACAGTCGGGGGGTAAGGAGGTGCACCCCCATCCCCAGGGAGCACAATGAAAGCGCCCACAACGCCAAGCGTTTCAATGTGGTGCTGCAGGCCTCCAAATGCATCCTCTCCCTTCCAGGAAGGCAGGCCTGAGGGGACGGGGTCTTCTCCTCTCAGATGGCATCCCATTGCCGGGCCAAGGACCCCCTCGTTCTGGTGGAACGACGAGCCTGACCCGCGCGGGCTCCACGGGAACGAGGAGGAGCCTGGAAGGGCTGCCCTTTGCAGTGCTGTCAGTTTGTTGTGAGCCCCGGTGGAGACCCACACGTGGTCAAGGGGGCACAGGGACACGTCTGTCTGGTGCTTGCCATGGGGCAGGAAGACCTGCGGGCAGTGATCCCACTCTCCACACCCCCATTCCTCCCTTCTCCTGGCAGCCCCCCACTGTTTAACGAACGCAAACTTTAAAGCAAAGTGTTACATAGCTCCTTACTCTAGATTTCCTAAGAACTTAAGAGGAAATTTTCTTTATGAAAAGTGTGTGTTCTGGCTGAGCCCTGGTGGCCCAGTGGTTGTGTGCGGGACTGCAGTCCACAGGGTTGATGGTTCAAATCCAGCAGCAGCATTCCAGGAGCAAGGCTGGGCTTCCTACTCTCACCAGGGCAGTGATGTCACAAAAAAGAAAAGAAAAGCGTGTGTTCGCTAAGGTTTCAGAAGCTTTGCTAGACAATCATCTAGACGTATTGACAAACTGGGAGTTTGCCGAATAAAAACATACAACTACCTTTCTTTCATGATCTGCAGGCATAAAACCAGAGGGAGTTTCCTCCCTCCCAAGAGTTAAGAAACTAAAGTAAAAACTTTTAAAGTATAAGAAGGCAATAGTGACTCTCATAAACTAGAGAGTCAAAGTCTCATGACCTGGAATTCTCCACAATCCCTCCCCCTGGCAGATCCACCCGAGCCCCGCCCTCTCAAGGTGGCCCAGGCCCAAGGCTGAGTAGGCCCTATTTATGGCCATTCCCTGGGACCCTGTCTTTCTCACCACACCACCACACCAGCCCCAAAAGACCTGGGGTGGGGGGTGGGGGTGGCAGTGGTAGAGAGGGCATTTCACACAGCTTCTGTGTCATGTGGGAAGATGGCATGAACTACCCACACTTCTATCTCAAAATCTGTGATGAGAAAGCAGGGAGACAGCGAAGTGTAGCCTGAGTCCCACAAGACCATGACCTCAACCTTGGACAACGTGAGCTAGGCAGGGAGGTGAAATCCTGTGAGCCAGACTTCAGGAGGAGCCCTCCCTGAACCTTCCTTCCCCACCCCCTCCCCCGGAGAAGACAAGGAGAAGCTCTTTGGAACATGAGGGGGTACCCCCAAAGCTATGTACCGCACAACAGCCTTATCACCTTTAAAGTGCTCTCCGTTATACTTAATACAGTTATCAAATCTGGGATTCAATTCATGGAAACATTTTCAAACTCATCTGTTTGGATGGCTGACAGCACTGCCCTCATTTTTTGTTTCATCTCTTTCTTCTATGTCATCAATTCGCTGTCCTTTCGTGTCCTTCTTCATTCAGGGAAACAAACAGAAGTTGCAAGGAGTGAGGTGCATGGGGCAAGAGAGATGTGCTGTTTTTTGCCCCAAATTGGTGCACTGAGATGGCTGTGTGAGCAGGTGAGATTGTCGTGGTGGCAAAACCAGTCCCCATTCTGCCATGAATCAGGTCTTGTTTGTCTCACACTGTTAGACAATCTTTTCAGAACCTCTCATTAGAAAGTTTGATTAACAGTCTAACCTGGTGGAATGAACTCCAAATGCACTATCCCCCTCACATCAGCGGAGAGTTTTTCTGGGTTTAGAGGGTTCCCTCCCTCGTATGCTTGAAAGGTGAGCAATCTTTTAAACCCCTGAGAAGTATTTCTGCAGGAAAAACAGAAAGGTGGGTAGGTATCTGAGGCAAAAGACAGAAACTGTAGGTGACACTCAGTGTTTGCTCTTAAGAGCTCAAGTCCTACCTGCCTAGAAAATTGTACTGTTACTATGAACACTTTTTTTTTCCTACATGTTAGGCTGACTTCACTGTTTCAGCATTCCTCTGTACTGTTTAGAAAAAAAAAACAAAAAAAAACAATTAACTCCACTTTATAAGACACACGAACCCACTCAGATGAGAAATCTAAGCTCGAGTGCACAAACAAGCAGGGTGTGGGAGTGGGTGTGTGAGTGTTGGTGGTTAATGCTGAAACTGAGGTTTGGAGGCTGGAGGCCCTGTTATGTTTGATGCCAAAAGTCTTAGTGCAGTAAGGGTGTTGTTCCAGCTCTCAGTCTCTTAACTCAGTAAGATTTCACTTTAATTACACATACTACTCACTCAATGAATCTCTACAAACTATTTTATCTCGAGAGACCAGCCATGTTTTACTAGCGTACTTCCCTTAGCCACAACAACCAGAATCTGTTTCTACTGTCTCTCCAGAAATTTCTAGGATCCAGTGTGCACATGTTTGACAGGCACATTCTTGTAAAACCATCTCCCATGGAAATCAAGAGTATCCTCAAGCCCAGCTTTGAGCAAATGATGTCATGTGGAAGCCACTGGAAAACAAACAGAGATTCAAGGAAGCAGTTCCTTGAATATTGAGTGGTAAGTGCTACAACGGATCACACACGAGACTGAAAGAGGTAGCTCTGTAGGCAATGTGGACAACTGAACCGGCCCACACTCTCTATGCCTTCAGAGAGGTGCTGATGACTGTTAGAACTACAGATACGAAATAATATGCCACGAGTGGGGGTGACAATCAAAATTCCCCCAAGGCCACTTAAAAGGCAATCTGATCCATGTGTTACTAAGGCCGTGGCCAAATGTTTTGCAGTGCCCTGGGACCCACCATACTTGAAAGTTGATTCACCCTTTCTCACTTCCTCACCATGGGCGGTTTTCAGTTATAGAAATACCAACACTGTACTTGTGCAACTTCCAGACCACAAGCTTTAGAAATCAGGGTTATCTGAAGCTGAATTAGGGGACAAAGGTCACTAAAAAAAAAAAAAAACCCAACCATGCACCAGGAACATAAAGCCCACCTCTTTTGAAGAAATTTCTTGAGTAGCACTTAGGACATGAACGATGAAGGGCACACAGTGATTATTACTATTATTATTTTTTAATTTAGATTTTACATTGCCCAGGAGGGTAGTTTAAGACATTTCCTGTGTCTAAGCTCCACCCTTCTTGGTGAGTAGTTTGACAAGCGTTTTCAGCCCTTTGGGAGTAACAGCCTCTATTAAGGGCGGGCCTCTGGGTGCTACTCCCCCCACCCCTTCTCCACACACACACAGTCTTCCCTGCCTTTCTTCTGAGGCTACACGCCTGGACTGACCTGAGACTGGTGGTAGCTTTTCAGATCCAGGTGCCATCTGCTTCTCTACCTCTACCCCCACCCACCCACCTCGCCCTGTGGGTGCTTTCCCATGGGGGTCGGGCACAATGACTTGGGCAACCAGGGCCCTGGAGGAGAAGCCCTTTCTGAATTGCCAGAACCTGGAACTCTGGGGGGGTCTCCTCCCACCAACCCAGGAAGAGCAGAAATACCAGTTTGTCTACCATTTGCAAGTCCCTTTCATCAACCCCTGGCCTGCTTATTTTGCTTCAAAAGGCCAACTCCATCTTCTTAGGCGTTCCAAAGAAATGAACCAAAGAAAGATACACAACCGTTCCCTAGAGCGCATGAGCTTCCCCTCAGCTGCCTGCGAGGAATGCCACTTAAAATCAAGTCCTGTTCTAACGCCTGTTTTCTACAAAAGTGTCATTACTGTCAACTCTTTCACAAGATAAATAAACCTATGAATGAAATAGATCCTCCCCCTTTTCCCAATAAAAACACTCTAGGATTGAACTGCTCAGCTTCCTTCCTTCTGCCTCCTCAAAAGAACCACATTTGTGGCACCAAGAGTTAAAATAAGAAACATACCCTGTCTGGGGAGTCAACTTTTTCATAGCACTTAGAACCATCCCCGCCTAGTACTGACTCCAGGGGTTTCAAACGGAATGAGCTCTGTTTCCAGTTACGCCTTCTTTCTCCTGTCTGTGCCCAGAGACACCCCTGGTGAGGCCTGCTGGGGGACAGCAAAGAAGCCAAGGGCTACAGGGGCCTGGCTTGGGGAGGAGGGTGCGCAGGAAGAATGTGGGTTTGGGGGCCCTGCTCTCCCTAAAAATCAGTGGAGTACAACGCTGGACTCACTCCGTGATTGAGTCTAATACAGACTCTTAAAAACCTATAATCAATGCAACTAATCCAACCCGTAAGATTGGAATGGCAATCAGTGGCTTTCATGATAAATTACAGAGCCACGAAATTGACAGGAAGGCTCTCCTCCAACACAGTACATCAAAAGAGTTAAAACTAAGCTGCGGAATCAAAACTGTAATTTACTGAAAGCTTCTGAACAAAAAGACCACTCCCTCGTTCCCCCAGCTATTGTTCCGAAGGCCCTGTCTCCACACAGGGCACTCTTTACACCTTTCAGGCTTTGGGTAGGTGAGGGGCTGGGGGCAGGGTGCGATCGAGGCGAACCGATTCAGGCTTGCTTGCACACTAACAGAGCTATCAGCACTGATCTCCCAAGACACCGAGAGCGCTAAAAAATTGGGGTGGGGAATTGATAAAAATTTAAAAAGTGCGTGCAGCAGGCGGCAGGCACCTGACCTGTGAAAGAGCCCAAGCCCTCCACAGAAGCAGGGATCCCAAATGGAGGCTCTTCCGGCGCAGGGAGTTCGGAGAAGCTGCCTGCTTTAGAGTTGGGAACGAGGCGCGGCGCGGGCAGCCACGGTTGGGGGGGGGGGGGGGGGGACCACGGCTCCGGGCCGGGTCACGCACCAGATGGCCCGGGGAAGGCCTTCCACGCCCCGTCCGTGGGCACGGCCCGGCCTTCGGGCGGCTTACCTTGCAGCTGCTTGAAGCGCCCTTCCAGCTGATTGTAGTTGTAAGGCGCCTGGCCCGTGTACGCCTGCGACAGCGGCCCGGAGATGCTGGACGTCCTCTGCAGCTCCATTATGCCCGGCGTCGCGCCCCGGCGGCGGGCTGCACCGACCAAACCGCGCCCCGGGCCCCTCCAACCCCCATCCAACACAGCGCGGCTTCCGCGCGGCTCGGCCCCCGGCCCGGGCCCGGCGAGGCGGGCGCCACTCGGGTCTGGACGCCCAGGGGTGGCCGCCTCGTCCGGCCAGGCGCTACCACTCGGGCATCTGCCTGCTCACGGCTCCCCTTGCTTCCGTCCTTTTGTGGCGCTCGCTGGAGATAAGTTACGGCGGAGAGGCGGGACGGGCGGGGGGAGGCGCAAATCCTACTTAAAATTAAAAAAAGTACGGCCAATCCTAAGCCAGCCCCCGTGGCCCGGCCCGGAGCTCCCTCCCGGAGCGGCACACACCTCTCTCGCTCGGCTGCCCGCGGCGGCCGCCGGTTTGTAATTTAATCGGGAGCCACTCGCCGCGTGCTGGGCGGTGATGTCACCTGATTAGCATAACAGCCCCGGAGAGGAAACGCGGACGCAACCGCGGGGAGGGGCTGGCGAGGCGGCCGCCCGCCCCCGGGCCCCGCGCCCGCCCGGCCGCCGTCCACCCCGCGCCGCGCGGGACCCTCCCGACAAAGCTGGTGGAATGGCAATCTTTTGTCGAGAGCCTCGAGTAACGGAAAAGTCTCGATTACTATCGCACGAAGCCGCGCGCGGGGCCCCGCCGCCCGCTCCCCCGCGACGCGCACCTGGGCGCGCGGCGTCCGTCCTCAGTGCGCGGGCGCCAACCACGCGGCGGGGCGGGCCGGCGAGGAGGGAAAAGCCAGCCCTGGAAGCAGGGTCTGTGGGCAGCGAGCGCGGGGCACGGCCAGCAGGAAAGTGGGGTCGGGCTCGTGAATCATTTCAGCGGACTCGGGCTGCCCTGGCTGGCAAGAGGCTTTGCCAAGGGTTCCCTGCGATAACACCACTGAGAAATACGGGGAGGCCACCGAGCAAGGCATTGTGGGAGGAAGCTGCACAGGTACAGCCCACCGTGACTAGGAGGAGTTTACAACTTGGAGGGACCACCGGCGAGGGCGGGCACTAATCGATCGGACTTTGGTTCTTAAAACACAAACTGCACTTTCCCCAGTTAAAAGCTCTCCTCACTGCCCTATCGATGGCAACTGAAATGGAAAACCAAGCCGCTATGTAGGAAATAGCACTGATTAAAATCGACCCTTGTTTTCCTCCCTAAATCAGGTCCACGGCAGATTAGAAATGTGGTATTTCCTGCTGGAAGCCCTGCAGCCCAGCCTGAAGCCCTGCAGCGACACTCACGGAATCCCTAAAGGGTCCCATCTTCACTGAAGTGTTTGGCTTCCTTTGGTCCCCAGGGCATAGGTAACTCCAACCACAGCCACCAGACCAGGGCTAGAGGTAAACCTGGGGCCTCTCCAACTGCTCATCTCTGAGCAATCCAAATCCACACAATGGGGTCGTGAACACAGCCACTGATTCACCCCTCAACCTTGTAAGCAGCAGGCCCAGCGAAGGGCAGAAGACACCATGTGTCATCATGCAAGATGCAGACACTGGTCTGAAGCCCTTTCAAAGGTGCCATTCCAAGCTAGATTCTGCAGGAGGCTTCTGACTGCTCCTCAGAGCCCTCCCACCCCCAACCCAAGTCTCCAATCCTGGCCTGTCCTGGGCTCTTAATCACCCTGACCTTGGAAGAAGCCCTGGATTCTTTCTAAGCCTCAACTGTCAGCTGGGGGGGGGGGGGGGGTTGAGACCACAGGTCACTGTAGGATGATGGGGAAATTCTCTAAAAAATGTTCAAGACGATCCTGAAATTAAGAGCATAGTTTACAAAATGCCTTACATTTCTAGAAGTTGCAATATATCCTCGCATTTACAGTACATCGAGGCGACAGGTGGAATCGGAAATGTTCTGAGGAAAAGTCTCCTTGCCCGGCTCTGCCCTCCTGTTAAACATGCTGATGATGTGACAAGTCTCTAACCAGCTACAGGGCATAAAATGAGAATGGGAGATGTTTGCTAACCCATAATGTTTCCTGTTTAATCCCTAATGAAGTGAAATGCAGAGTCATCTTTCTTACCATCCCCCTGTCAACTCCCTCTGGCAGGGCACCCGCCCAAACCCAGTGTCCGCTGGTCAGGCTGATTCAGTGGTCAGAGCTCCATCTGGTATGGGGACAGCATGTGGCATGGACTCCCTCAACAGCATGCGATGGAGGGCTGCTGTTGATGGGTGCCAGCAAATGGATTTCAACTCCTCTCGTGGTCCTAGGTGACTGAGTAGCGGTAATTGTGAGTTTTCTCAGCTGCCACAGAGCGGACTGCCTGATCACCAAGCTTGCCACTGGAATGCCCCGCCCCGTGGAGTCATCCTGCAGAGCAGAAAAGGCCCGCAGAGTGAGCACAGGGAGTACTGGGGAGAGATGCCCAGCGGCTGGAGAAGGGAGGGCAGGCATGTTGACCCCACACTGGCAGCACTGAGAAGTGGGGCTCTCCAGGGCCAGGGGAACTGGGATGCAAACTCCTGCCCACAACTCTGGTGGCCCCTTTCCTGGAGGCCGTTGGCTGAGGTGATCCATGCATCAGGCGACTTGATCGGGCCGAAGGAGGAGGAAAGGCAGCTCTGGAAAGGGCATAGACACCACGACAGTATGCTTGGCAAAGTAGTCAGGCAGTGACAAAGGGCAAGACCTCTGACCAGGTGGACTGAGACTGTGTGGCACCTGGGGGCTCTAACCTACACTTGGGAGCTGGGCCACATCGGAACAACTGGGCAACCTCCCCCCTCCTCCCCTTGGGCAGGGAGAAGAGAGCAAGACCGGGCAGGGGAAAAGGCCAAGCCTGTGGGCTGTTCGCCGAAGTAGGGGAAGCGTTGTTTCCAAGGGGGAAAGGGTGTTGATGGTGCTGCGTGCTGCAGAGGAGCCAGACGGCAGGCCCAGGCAGAAAGAAAGTATAACGATCACAGGCCCTACATCACTTGGACTTACAGATCAAATGTCCATGGCCTTTGGGGTGAGCCTCAGTACCTGGCTCTGGGTCGGCCTTGTCCATCATGTTTTCTGCTCCACTTCTGCTCTGTAGCCTGTGTGCTGAGAGTATATTCACCTGAGCCCCAACCCCCCAAACTCAGTAAAGGCAAAAAGTAGACCTAACCCTCAAGCAAGCCTCCCCGCGAGCCTCTGCAGCACACCAAAGCGGCCCGTCATAAGGTCCTGTTGTGCACAGCTTTCCCCTGGCCCGGTTCTCCCCCTCGTGCCTGCCCGGGTCGCCTATACATAAGAGTCTGGCTGAGCCCGCCAGCAGCTTGTGAACAGGAACGTGAGGGAGGCCGGATTAAGTGCTCTGTTCATTCCAAGGGGCTTTACAGAGTCTTAAGGGAGCTAGTGGGAAGGAAAGGGGGAAAAAAAGATGAATGTCTTTCCTGCATTACAGCAACCTTGAAGAATAAACTTTGGGGTCCACTTCCTGGACATCCAAATATCAACAGACTGAAACGGTGCTGGAGAGACCTGTGGAATGCTAAGCTGGGTGGGAGTTACTCACGCCAGCAGTTGGGAAGATTGGGACTGGGCGCGAAGCGGAGTGGTGGGAAGAAGGGCAGGCAGAGACAGCCCTGCTCACACTGGGACATCCTCCATCACTGCCTCCCCCTCCCCTCTGGTCAAACCCATATCCTCATGGGAAGGATGCATCTTCTTCCACTAGTGTCGTCGCACAGAGAAGCGTTCATCCTCTACTGATCCTTCCAGCAGGGCTGTCCTACGTCTGGCCCCGCCTGCCTCCTTATGGCGCTTCCTACCCCTCACCCTATTCTACCCCTTGCCCCTTTCTACTGCCAAATATCTGCAGAGCCTGCCACCCCTTCACCACCCAGTCTCAAACTTCCTTTCTTTGCAACGCGTGCTGCAGCACGTAGCCTCTCTTCAAAACCCTTCCCACTTTCCACAGAAAGTTTCCCTAGTGTCACAAAACTCAACCAACAAACGAACTCACCATGATATGTAAGTAAAGGCAAGAAAACAAGAGATCACCCATTTCCAGCCACTTCTGCATCCCAAATGAACAATTTCCAACACAAACTCCTGGCATAGCACATCTCTGGCATGGTGTGTGTGTGTGTGTGTGTCCCGACTACCTGCCCACCACCCTCCCAGAATGTGTCTGCCTCCTCAAGGGGATCTTACACTCGGGGCAGCTGGAAGCAGTCACCAGCACCTCCTTTCCCCTCACAAGCCACCCTGCGCTTAGAAGATCAGACATCTGCTACTTCCTCATCACGTGCTGCCCAGGTGAGCACTGAGTCAGACTCAGGGTTTGCAAAGTTAAGGAGCATGGGGCTTGGTAGCAGACTAAAAATCAAGTGAGCCGGGCCACTTTCTAATTGTGTGATTCTTGGAGCTTGGAAAGATAGCATCATTAAAGGAAGACCTCGTCAAAGTTGTTCTGTAAAAAGTGAAGTAACTACTCATACAGATTTTAGCATGGCCCTAGTGGTGGCGATGGCCAGTCTTCAGACTCTTTCCTCATCCAGGACGTTCATTCCAGCATTAGAGGTTGCCCCTCCAGCAGCCGCTAATGGGCACAGGCTTGCTTTCACAATCTGGGGAACGCCAAGGGCAGCTGCCCTCTGTCCTGCAGGGTGCTGGGAGGCAGAGTGGACCCGGTGGCAGTTGGTTTGGAGTGGCCTGGAACCAAGGCTGCCCCTCACTCTGCCCCACCTTCAGCCACCCCTTACTTGACAGCACGGAGGCACCCACTGTATCACAGGGAATCTCTGGCCATAGGGAGCCGGGGATCCCTCTGAATGTTCGGGAAAGGTGGCTTTAGAGCAGCAGGAGCAGTCCCATCTGGGAAGTACTCTTAGGCCCCACAAGTTCCCACACCCTCCAGGCCCTTCTGCTGAACTCTGTTCTGCACCAGGAGAGGCGGATGCAAATTTGTACTTTTTACAGAGGCATGGACACAGTTAACAGTGAGCCACAGTGTTCACCAAGGAAGGAGTTATAAAGGGATCACCCACTGCATATCAGAAGGGCGGTGCTGCCCCAGGGCAAGGATCAGAGAGGGTTGGGCATGGAGGCGTGGAAGCAGGAAACACACAGGTGGAAGCATTGTCAGTGAGGGTCCCCCAGGGAGCTGCAGTGAAGTGGGGGAGGGGGGCCTGGGAGATGGGCAGACAGAGGAACGGAGGGACAGAACGTGTGTAGACTGTAAAATGCACAACTGATGGTTTGCTCTGTCAAGCTGCACCCAACTCACAATAACAAAGCAGTTAAAAAGAAGTTTCAAAGGCCTCTGTTTTTGGAAAGGTCCAAGTTTGATGGAGGTGGGGCGATCCGATTTGCAGTTCCAGAGCTCAGACTACAAGAGGAAAGAAGGAGAGCCCTAAGTGCTGTCCATCTCCCCTGCCTGTTTCTTGTCCAACCAGCCTTGCCGCGGACACAATGCAAAGTACCTGGCTTGCCTGGCTGAGAGGGAGCAACATGGCAGGGCACACAGACAGACACCAAGCACCTAAGGTCCTGGGACGAAGGAATGCCGTTTATTGAAGCTTCCACGCCACCAAACCTTCACCCAGGATCCTTATCTGCGTCTGTTATCTGCTTCCCTCCTCTCGGAGGGAAAGAATTTCCCACCAGTGCAGGGCCCCACCTTTGGCAAACAGGTGTTGCTATGCGGTGGCTGCAAGGCAGTGGAGCCGGACTGGCTGGGCTGCAGGAGAGCGGCTTAAAGGGAAAGAACATCTGAGGAATGCACTGGGCCAGGCCTGCTCTTGCCCAAGATGTCTGCTTCTGTTTTTGCGTCACGCCGTCAACCTCCAGGGAAAGGCTCCCCAGGGCAGAAGGGCCGAGCTAGTCCTGGGAGTGCAGCTCCCTTGGGAGAGAAAGGAGAAAGGCCACAACACGGGCCCCTTTCTCTGGGGCCCAAAGCCCAGCAGCCACAGGGCAGCTGTCCTGAGGTCCCAGCCCAGGTGCCCAGAGAGGGGGGCTGGGCTCGGCAGACCTCATCACCACACAGACCCTACGCAGCCTGGTGTGCGGGGCACAGGTCACCCACCCAACCTTCCCCAGGTCGGGCCCACGCACAGACCACCAGGGGCTTGTGAGATGCACTTTCTCCTCTGCCAGCACTCTGAGTCCAGCTAGGAAAGGGGGCACACACAGCGCATGCGCGCACACCCCCCACGAGGTGACAGCAGGGAAAGTGTGCTGGTGACACTTGGCAATCATGGCAAGCACCGTTGTGATGTAATTGGCCAACAAGGGCTGTGGGAAAATGGAATTCAGGGAGGATGGAGTTCCCACCCACCTTTCAAACCCTCAGCAGCTCCCCCTCCCCCAGCATGCTCTGTCCGTGGGCGCACATGTGGCAGTGCCTGCTCCCTGAGACACGGCCTGACGACTGCCCAGTGGGGCAAGTGGGTGGCCCTGGCACGCTCCACCTGGAGCTCCGCACAGGGCAATCATCCAGTCATCCTCTCTCCTGGCCACAGCCTCCACCTCCGGGCTCCAGGGGCAGCCACTCCCTGGGCACAGCCATGAATAATTCATGGGCTCGCCTGGCCACCCTGGAGTGCCAGCTGCCTGGTAACTGGGAAGCTGGCTGCAGGCCCCCTGGGAGCAGACTAGGACTAAACACCCACCCTTGCTGCCTCCCTGACCTCTGTATGGATCAATACGCTCCTGACCTCTCCCTCTTCATCGTCCCTGCTATAAACTAGGATCAAAGCAAAGCCAACTTTTTGTCTGTGGGGGGTGGGTCCCCTCCAAAACATGAATGGGCAAGAGAATGTGACACCTGCAAAGTCAGGTGCCACCTCCCTGCTCAGGTCACCGTGATGACAAAGGAGTCTGCCCCATTGCAGCTGCTGGGCCCCTCAGACAGATCCACGTCCCCCCTATGTGGCCCTCCCATCTCCACACCTCTGCTCTGGGACTCTCTCTCCTCAGTCCACCATCCTTCATGCCCAGTTCCAAACACCCCTCCTCCAGGCAGGCTTCCCGGTTACTCCAGTGGGCTCTTCCGGCTGCATGAGGCCTCTTCTCAGAAACCCAAGTCCAGGGCTGTGGGCTCCTTGTCAGGTGCCAATCTCGCTCTGCCCGCAGTGATACCAATCAGCTGGGTGGGGATGGGGCGAGTGGGTCGGGTTTGGGCTGTCGAGGGGGAAAGCAGAGTCTGTGACGCTGTGTGACCCTCATTTCCCCAGTGCTTTCCCACCAACTTAGAGACGCGAGAGAGGCAGGCGTGGAGGTATTTTTCAGAGATGATGCTCTTGAAAGTAGCTCATATGCTGTTGTAGGCAGATATAAATCTTACACAAACCTCGCCCCGTACTCCCCAGCCCAGGAGTGTCCAGGAGACAATCTTGCTGCTACCACTGAGCTGTTTCAGAAGCTGGACACCACGGACCAGGGCCACGGCTCAGCGAGGGGAAAAGACCTCCTAACAGATAGGTGCCCCGGGGGAAGCTCACTTGCTTAAGGTCACCACTCCACTTCATAGACCAGGAAAAGGAGCAAGAGCTAAAGACGCGTGCCCTGAGACAAGAGATTGGAACGTGGGCTTTCTAAGCTCTGGCTGTGTGTCAGTGTATGTGTGTGTGAGGGGGAGCTTCCTAGATATCCAGCAGTTTGGACAGAGTGTGCAGCCTGCCTCTCTGTCAGTGAGGGGGACCCAGGGTGCAACATCAGAGAGTCCTCCATATCTCCATCTCCCACCTGCCGTCCACATTCAACACCCACGGTACAGCAGACAGGCGGGCACTATGTGGTGGATGTGGGGTCTCTGATGTCCACCTTGCCCCAGTTCAGAAAGGAGAACCCAGACTGGGGTCGGCAGCTTCAGACCAATCCTCTTGGCCAACTCCAAATGCCCGAGGACCCCAGTAACCTGACCATTCTGCTCAAAGAACCCCCTCCTGGTGCTCTGCACCAGTCTCCCAAGGTCCTGAGGAAGCAGCTTGCTCAGGAGACATTTTTTAAAAACTCTGACAAACAGACCTTTCATGACAACTCGCTTTTTTTTTTTTGGGGGGGGGGCATTACTGCCCTCAGGTGGTGGGAGTAGGAGGCCCAGCCTTTGGTCTGTGGAGCTGGAATCGAACCTCCATCCCAGTGGGCCGCAGTCCTGCGCACAACCACTACGCCACCGGGGCTCAGCCCAATGACAACTCGCTTTTAATGGCAGGCGAGGAAAGAAGTACGGAGGAAAAGGGGCTGAACCTCTGATAACACCTGCCTGATAACACAGGCCTGTACCTGTGTCTCCACATAGCCCTGATCCACTACCGCATTGAGTGCCCACCCGCCAAGAGAAACACCTCTGGAGACCACGGCCCTCTTGTTTCCCAGACACCCCTAATCTTAGTAACAGGGTAAAAGCTGCAAGAGATGTGGGCAGAACGCACCACAGGCCATGGGAAGCAGCAGATCCACACGGGGCAGGCGACTCGTCTGGGGCTGCAAACCACGGACAGGATGTCCTCAACACAGTGACCCTCGAAGCCCTCTCTTCCATCCTTGTAGGGGTGGCTGGGCACACACACTCACATGCATACACATACAGACATACACACATATTTTGACATGCACACACACACCTATATACATAGACATCCATACACACGTTTTGACATGCATACACACACATACAGACATCCATACATACACTCTCACATCCACATACATATACACAAACATCCAGACATAACTACCCAGATACACACAGACATACATACACACATTTTCATATACACATATACACACATGTGCACATCCTTTCACATACAGACATACACACATACATCCTTTCACACACACATACACACACACACACACACACACTCTTCCTGAGAATCTTTCCTACTCTCACGTGTTCTTTGGCAATGACTGGCCTAAGAAAGTAGCTGGGACTCCAAACCCCACACTTGTGTTCCCTGCTGCAGAGCCTCCTGCGTGTAGCCCAGCCCATCTGACCTATGACCTTGAGCAGGGTGACCATCAAGCACTGTGCTTCTAAGCAGCTGCCTGTAAGAGCGAGTCCCCGGCACCAGAGGCGGCTGGCAGTTCAGAAAGAGTCAGCACATCCCGTGTAGGCAGGCACGGTCAATTTACAGAATCAGGTGTGTGCACACGTGTATACATGTCCACCTTTCAGTATCCTAAGCAGTCCAATTTCCCATCCTCATGAGAGCTTGAGGCACCCCGCCCTGCCCCCCCCCCCCCAACTGTTCTGAGGCCCCGTCAGTAATAAAGGGCACAGGCAGAACTGTGTGTTCAGGGTAATTCTGGGGTAATCAGGGCTTGGGTGCAGCAGACCACGGTCCTTCCTGATCAAACAGAAAGAGGAGAAACCCTGTGCAAGGGCAAATGGCAGACATCATTACCCAGGAAAGGGACCTGTAATTTAAAGTGATTATAATCAAAGTCACACGAGCTCTTCTTAATTAATACCCTGTAAGAGCCTGCATCATCAAACATGAAGAGTTAACAAAAATTAACATGAGATTATGACTGCAGGCTGAGTCACGAGGGATTTACTGGTCCCCTAGAAAGGCCAAAGGTTGTGAATGTTCCTCTACTGAGACGCAGCCCGGCCTCAGTGTGTAGAGGCTCCTCCGGCCGGAAAGGCGCTGGCTCACCCCCAGGGCCTGCACACACTCTCAGAGCTGGAGGGCGCACCCGCCACCAGTCTCCAGAGCAGAAGGGGAGGGTGAAGAAAGGCTGCCTCAGTGACCCCAGTCTCCGCACCCGGCGCCCCAGACCTCCTGTTCCAGGAACAGTATTAACAATGCCCAGACCCAGCCAGGTGATAAAAACGCCATAAAACCCTTCCCCACCCTGGATGTTCCTGATCAATGGCCCTCTTCTGGTATTTCATCTCATCCTTTCCTACAGAAATGCTTAAACCGCTTCTCAAAAAGGATTTTCGATTTCTACCGACCATCTACCGTCTGCTCCAGCCCGTGGCAACACTGCGTGTCAGATCCAAACTGTGCTCCACAGGAGATTTCCCTGGAGTCAATTGTTGGGTATTCAATTTCCAAGTCTTTCTTGCCAGCGTCTCTGGGTGAACTCGAACCTGCAACCTTCCAGGCAGCCACTGACCACGCCAGCGCTTACCCCCACCTGGGAACTCCTGTAAGGTAACGTCCACTGGGAAGCATCTGCTCGTGCACCTTTCAAACTGGCCACACGAACCTTGTGCTTGGCAAAAGCAAGCAGAAATAAGCCCGTGAACTATGCCATCTTTCAAGCCCAGCCCCCTCCCGGTGCAAACACAGGTGATGTGTGGCTGTGCTGGGAGAGATCTGTCTTTACACGCTCACTGGCCCTGATGTCGCACATGTAGATGCGCCCTTCAAACACACGCACGTGCACGCACACGCAGCTCTGCTCTGGGGGCCGAGATGATCCTGGACAGCTCCACAGTCGTCCGTGATAGAAAGCACTGCAGGAAGAGGTGCCCACTGTCCAGGGCGCCAAAGAGCAGACGACGAGACACCCACAGACGACATTGAGTGGAGGAGGATGGCTTCAGAGAGGACTGGGGAGGCGGGTCAGAGGCAGGAGCCAGCGCTCTCGACACAGCCCTGCAACCCAGGCGCCTCTGACTGAGGGGGCCAGGGCAGAGACAGCCTGATTCCAAAAGTCAGACTGAGGTCTGCAAAGTGGGGAGTTCATGGCCCCATGAAGACCCCCAGTATTCCATCCATGTTTCTGTGATATTCTCACAGGGGAAAGCGCTGCCCTCATGTTGGGAAAGGATAAATAATCCTCTAGAAAATCGAATCATAATTTCCTTCATTATTCTGATACCAAACTACAGCTGTCTCAACACACAACAAACAGAGCGCTAAAGCTAAACCACCCCCCGGCGGGGCCGACTATCCTCCTTCCGGGCCGGCCAGGCCAGCCGGGAAGCTTGGCCAGGTGGCCTGTCCCTCCCTCCCTCCTCCCCCCACCCAGCCAGCTCGGATCCTTCAACCCTGGGCCGCTGGCGGAGGAAGCCGCCGCTCCATCCCCTCCCACTGGACGCCAGTCTCCCCATGAATATTTAGTTACACAGGGTCCTTCCCCCTGTGAGCTTCGTTTATTCAGTGAGACTGAAATGGAACTCGTGGCCCACAACAGAGTTAGGCTGTGATAGATTTCTGGTCCACATCAAGAGTAGCTTCAAGACAAGAGCTGGGGTGCCCAAAGGTTTTACCTGAGGAACAAAAGAAGCGGCGGGTGTTTGGGTTCAATTTTTAGAAAAGGTACACATAATAATCCCAGCACACACATGCTGCCTGGTGACCCAGGAGGTGCCACCGTGGCTATGAGGTGGCTGCTAAGCTTGGCCCTCATAGCGACAGTCTCCCAGGCTGAGCTGGTCAAAGAGACGCTCCAGTGTGGCCACTTTCCTGTCCATGAAGACAGCCCCAGCCAGACACTGGCCCCCAGTACAGTCATTTTACAGCCCCAGCCAGGTGCAGGTACATACTGTCCAAAGTGAAAAGTAGAAGGGACAAAGGTAAGAATTCTTTTTCTTTTTTGGTTAAAAATAGTAAGATCTCCATGTTTTTCTCTGTCTCCCAATCCATGGCTAGACACGGGAGTCTGTGGTCCATCAGGACACAGGCCCTTGGGGCGCTGCTGTTGGTCTACTTTGACCACCTCAGAAACGTTGCTCTTTCAATGGAAAGCACTTGCTCCCAAGAGGAGAGAGAAGCCGTCCCTTTAGAACACCATTTCCACCAGAGAACATCGCATGTGGCACCTCACTCACATGCCTGCTCGAAGAGACCTTGACCCGCGCCTCTTCCGCCCCGCCTCACATTCTCACACAACCCACAACAGACTCTCGAGCACCTCGGAGGTGGGGGAGGAAAAGCCCATCCCAGGCCCAGCCCTTGACATCGGCCAGCAGACCCCTCCCTGCCCCAAGAGCCTGGCTGGCAGCCAGGAGACGGACTTGGCCCCCAGCAGTCACCCCCAGTCAACCTCATCTCCCTCCTCCTGCCCTCCTCACTGTGACCCTCCACTCCACCCAAGCTTCTGGGGAGCAGGTGCCGGCAAGCTCAGGCCTTCGTGATGACCCCTCCCCAGCTCATGTCTCCTCAGATGGATGAGCCCTACCCTAGAGCCCCCAGGAAGACCAGGACCCACAGGTTCCAGCGTCATTCACCAGGGCCCTCGGGGCTGGTTCAGGGAGGTGGGTGGTGGGTGGACGAACACTCTACTTCAAGTTTTCCACTTCACAAACTGAGATGACCAATCAGGTTTGATCTGGAACGTCAGCCAAAAGAAAAGACATTCTCCTGGGCGAAATGTCCTACAGGCCTGCAGGACGGAGGCTCAACTCCGTGGCACTCAGGGCCCTCCCTGGTCGGGGTGCCCAGGACAGCCAGGCACCACTCGGACCTGGCGGCCACCTGGACGCTCTTCCCGCTGACCTCCAGCTGCCGTCGGGGCAAACCCAACCTGGAGACGGAGGCGTGTGCACACCTGGCGGTGCTGTTGAGCTGATGCTGCCTTACTGCGACCCGTGAATTGTCCTGAGTGTCTGGGGGCGGGGGGGGGGGGGGGGGGGGGGGGGGGGGGGGGGGGGGGGGATGGGGCAGAGGGCCATGTCTGCACTGAGAGCGTCGGACGGGACGGTCAACTTTTCTGCTAGCCACTCACTGAGCATGTACTTAAAGTGACACAAGTCACCGGCTCCTTACACTCACGTGCACACACACATACACGCACACTCATGTATGCAATTTGATGGTCGTGTAAAAAATATTTCTTACTGATTGGTAAAAAAGTGTGTTTTATTTTCTTCCAACATCCTAAGTCAGCCTTAGATTGAATGCCCCTGGCTCCCTGGAAGTTCTACCTCCAGGATGCAGCACACAGAAGGACGGAAGTCAGCTCGGACCATCCAGTTACAGGGGCCCCCTGAGTGTCAGAGTTAAAAAAAAGACCCACCTGTGGGAACGCCTGAAGATTACAGCTGATGAGATGCACCCAGCCGGGCCCCAGCTCACCTGTTAATTCCAGGCCCTGGATCTCGGGTTTCCCGTGGGTATCAAGTGCACCTCCAGCCTCGCCTCCCACATCCTCGATTTCTCCAGGCGGTCTTAAATGCCCCTCCATTATTTACAAGGTCCTACCAACACTGGCCCTGCTTCCAGCACTTGGAGACAGTGAGTTCAGTTGCGCGGAAGGCGTGCAGAGGGGCTTACACCTCTGCTCTGCAGCTCAGCTGGCTTCCGGTACAAGTCTGTGCTTTCCCAACCACATGAGGCACATACGCAAAGGCCAACACGTGCGGCCTGCACACTCACTTCTCCCCAGTGGGTCCCCGACAGGGCTCAGACCTGCCAGCCCTGGCAAGGGACATTCTGCGAGCATCCACAAGGCTCTTCTTGTTGTCACTAACCGCCGACAAAAAGGCTTAAACAACACACTAGTTCAAACAACAGCACTGACCACAGCACCCCAGCTTGGGTCCAAGGACGTACGCATGTCCAAGGATGTACCTGTGTCCAAGGATGTACGCGTGTCCAAGGATGTACCTGTGTCCAAGGATGTACCTGTGTACAAGGATGTACCTGTGTCCAAGGATGTACGTGTGTCCAAGGATGTACCTGTGTCCAAGGATGTACCTGTGTACAAGGATGTACGCGTGTACAAGGATGTATGCGTGTACAAGGCTGTACACGTGTTCAAGGGTGGGCTAGTCCTTGTGAGTTTGAACTGCCGAACCTTCTTTGAGTAGCCCAGCACATCACCCACTCTGCCACTAGAGCTCCTTGGAGGCATTCCAGCAAATAACCAAGCTCACTGCCATCGATCGAGTCCATTCCTGCTCATCGCAAGCTTAAAAGGCAGGGCAGATCTGCCCTCGTGGGTGTCGTACCATGACTCTGTCATTCTCCCTCTGAGCACTTGTGGGGTTCAAACCTCTGACCTTGCAGGCAGCAGGCGACTCTGATACAAGGGCTCCTTGGAGGTGCTCTAGGACCTGTGCGTTACAATTAGCACACTTCTGTCCCCTGGCCCTCCGTGCTCCCAGAGGGACAGTTGTGGCCAACTGATATCACACTCGACCTGATAGCATCCACTTGAGGCGTGTGTTGGCACTCAGGAAAAAGCAGGGTCGCTGTGAGAGAGGCCCTCCCTCTTGAACCGCCTTTAAGCCCCAGAGCACAGAAGGTGGAGAAGCCAGGAAAGAAGTCCCCAGATGCTCACAGCAGAGGCCTGGGAGGGACGGGGCTGGTGCATCAATACGTCTTAGCCTCCATCTTCCAGCCAAAAAGGTAAAGCTCCGGAGTCAGGAAAGGAAGCCGGGGCCCCAGAGAGCCCCGGTAGGACGGGGAAGCGGATCCGCTGGGCAGTGGTTTGGGATCTGTTGAACACTACTGCTTCAAATTTCCCAAAGCCTCTCTGCCAACTTGAATTGTAGTCGGTGGCCCTGTGGGACGGAAAGTCTAAGGCAAGCCCTCTTGGAGGGGAGTAGGATTAAGTGCCAGGGCTAACAGCCAGCTTGTCCTCCTGGTAGCTGTCACTTGAGGGGAAAGAAAGCAAAACATGCCTTTTTAACACTGCAGGCACACTGCCTACACGATGTGTCATGGTTGAATGTTCTTAAACAGTTCCTTTGTGCAGCGCAATGTAAGATGCAATGTATTGTTTCATAGAACATTTTCATGCAAAAATAATAAGCACATAAAACTCACTCTTTGGCTATGTGTCACAAGTATCAGATGAAAAATTCCCCCTGGAAAATCAGAAATGATATTTGGTACCCTGTCCACGAATGGAGATAAAAAGCTTCTTTAGTAAGGAGCCTCTGCGGACATGCCGACACACAGCAGCTGGGGGGATGCGGGGTGTTAGCACTTGTGGCCCGTCTCTGAGGAGCACAGCAGGCAGCTGGAGGGAGAATGGGTGTGCCACACGCACAACGCCACAGCACCACGGTGCAGACTACCAAGGACCAAGGAATGGTTTCACCAGGAGATAGGAGGAGCAGGTCAGAGCGAGAGGGAGCGGAGAGCGCGTGGTTGGAGGCTGCTGGGCATTCCCTACAGCTCACGGGTGATTCAAGGGGCAACATGTCATTCGGGTGGGGGGGGTGGGGGCTGGGCCTGGCTCTGCCCATGGGTTTCTTTTTTTTTTTAAGAATCTTTTTTTTTTTTTTTTGGCATCGCTGCTCTCCGGTGGTGGGAGTAGGAGGCCCAGCCCCACTGCTGGAATTGAACCTCCGTCCCAGTGGGCCGCAGTCCCGCGCACAACCACTACGCCACCGGGGCTCAGCCCCATGGGTTTCTTAAGTTGCCAGCAGGCACAGTCTTGTGGCTCACAAAGGATCGCAACTTCAAGAAATGTATGGCATTTGCAGGGGTGCCCAGCTAGGGGGTCAAATGTTTATCAGCCTCGCCCAGCAGCGTGCCTATCACCCGCTTATGTGGTCACCTCGAGAATTTTGAAAAGTCAGAGGCCCGTAGCAAAAAGATTAAAGAGAGCTCAGCAAATGCCCTCAAAGTCTAATGAAAATAAAGATAAGAATTTCAGTAAATTACATAACAGAAAAGAAAGGAGCTAAGATTTAGACTTTCAGACGTGCCCTGATGATACTTTGATAGAATCCTGATGCAGCTGATGCATGTCCATTTCCCCCCTGGATGACACGTGGCACTGGTGGCACAGAGCTTAAGCGAGCCCTCACTGTGGCAGTGTGTTTCCTCAGATGACAGTCTGCACCAGCCCGGAGGCAGCCCTGCTCTGTCCTGTGGGGTCTCTGAGGTGCAATCCCCTCCACAGCACACAAAAGCATGTCCCTCTGCTGCTCAAACCCCTCAGGATACTTTCGTACCGACTCCCTGTCCCAGGGGAAGAACAGTACTTGGGTCATGAAGCCCCCAAGGAAGAGAGAAAAGGACAGATTGTTTTCAAGGTCACCCTATGGGAGAACACTTTATTATTTCTACTTTAAATATAGACAGGCATATGTCTCTATAAAACCCAGCACATGCTCATTCACCATTTTTCAGGTACACTGGAGTGGGGACTCCACAACGTTCCCGGTTCCAAACGACCAGGCGCTCCTCTGGAAGCACCTGACAGTCTTGGAAATGCACAGGTGCATTCTACTCTATCCCTCAGTCTCCGCGGGTCGGGGTCAGCTCGATGGCAGGGAGTCTGGTCCTGGGATTGAGCAGCGACGACAGTGTCACTTACACTCGCCGGGCTGCAGCTGCCACCCAGGGTCACAGCCATACATCCTAGCACCGTGAGCAAATGGTCACCACGGCAGAGAGACATGCCAAATGCCCCACTGGTCCCTGCCCAGCAGACCATGGCTTTCTGCCCCCCACCCCCTTTGTTTCCAAATGGAACTAGACAACGAAGGAAAGTGGGGGGCATGGAAGTCCAGGGGCAGGCAGCAGTCATGGTCGCTGCCACACGGAGAGCACGCACAGGGAGGCCGAGCACAGGAAAGCTCTCCTCTCTGTGGTTCCGGGGCCACCTGCAGCCGGACGTTTCCTCAGACTGGCTGTGTCTTCCTTTCTTCTCACAGGGGACCTGGGAATACTTTCTGCCGCCACTTCACCATTCTACTGCTGAACCTTGACAACACTGTTCAGTGAAAGAAGCCAGTCACAAGGGCCTGAGTATCACATGACTCTATTTACATGAAATGACCAGAACAGGTGTGTCCTCAGTGACTGCCCGGGGCAGGGGAAGACCAGTTACTATGCTAATGGGCACACCCGCTTCTCTTGAAGGCAATGAAAGCCTGTGGAATGACATCCGTAATGGTGGTGGTGCGGCTTTGTGAGTGTAGTATTAGCCACGACTTAGTGTGCTTTGAGTGGATTTTTATTAGATGATTTATATCTCAATAAAGCTTGCATTTGAGAAGAGGGTGGAAGATCAAAGGAGAACAACTGGCAGGAAGCGCAGAGAGCGCCGCCGACAAACACCCGGGAGACCAGGAGAGCCACGTCAGCGGTCAGTGTCTTCCCACATGGAGGGGACTCCACTGTTACATCCCTGTGACCCACCTGCACCCAGGCATGAGATCTACGTGTGGGGAAGTGCAACCTCCCCCTGTCTCAGGCGTGCCGGCCACCAGGACCCCCACTCGGGGCAGGTACAGAGGGAGGTCCCCGGGCACGTAGTGTGGGACTCAAAATCATGGAGGAGCCCGAGCCATGGAAGCCCCAGACTGCATGCCCCAGACACCCTTCAATCCTGGAAGGGAACACCCACCGGCCTGCCTGGAGGTCACCTTGGAGACAAAACTGCACTGGTTCTCCATCCATCGGTCCAGCCATCGTGAGGACAGTCGCCAGGGGAGATCCACAGGGCAGCGCTTTCTCAGACACAGGGTTCAGAAGGCAGGAGAGTGGGCACACTATGGCACCCATGGAGGGTGTGTGAAGAGCACTGTGACACTGAGGGTTACATACCTGGTGCCAGAAGACACAATCTGCTCCCTGAGGAACCAACTTCTTCTGGAAACTTTTGCCCAAGAGCAAGAAAATGATTTAAAAATCAAATTTTTTTTAAAAACCTGTGAGATTCTCCCACATAAACGCTGACCGTCCTTCCCCACAAGTTCAGAGCATGACTAGGGACATCATTAAGGTGGGGTGAGGAAGGGGCAGGAAGGTGCCCTGGTGGGGTCCCGGGGTTGGTTAAGCATTGATCGGGCCAGTCACAGAGAGGTGTGAGGTTTGAACATGCCAGATGCTCGGGGGAGACAGGCGGCAGTCTGTTTCTATAAAGGTGACAGCCTCGACGCCCTGTGGAGTGGGACAGGAGGAAAAGAAGGAGGAGGACTGAGAGTTGGGCTGGAGGGGAGAAGAGTATGGCGGTTAGGTGGAAAGAACCAGTTGTGGGGCTAAAAGGCCCAAGGAAGAGAAAGAAGGGGCAGGAAAACTGTGGGGCTGCTTTTCTCTCTGCTGATGCTGACAGTGCAAACCCATCCCCCAGGCTGGCTTCCCCCAAGGGGCTTCCTGCCCCCAGAGCAGCAGGATGAGGACTCTGGACACAGGGGCAGGAAACCTAGCTGCTTTCAAACCCAGGGGTGGTGCTACAGCAGTCAGGGGGAAGACAGAAGGAGGCAGGGATTCATTTTGAAACAAGAGGCCCTGGAGAAGACGTCTGTTGGCAGAGAACCAAACTGAGGGTCTACGCTGGAGCTGCCCGAAGCAGCCTCTCCCGCCAGTGACGTCCACCAGTGCCTGTGAAGAGGATGTCTCTGTCAGTGTCAGGGTGCACGCGTGATGGTGGGACCGGGGTTAAGCACCTGGCTGCAGCCCCCAGGGAGAAAAGCCCGGTGAGAGGCTGCGCCTGCAAAGATCATCCTCTAGGACCCAGGGAGCCCTTCCACTCCATCTCAGAGCAGCTGTGAGTGGGAGGTTACCACCACCACCCCCCCACTAGGCGTGATGCACTACACACTAGGAGCCAGTCCCTTTCATCAATCACCCTGTGATGTGCGCCCAGAGCTCTGAGAACAGAGGAGCAGAGTGAGCGGCTCATCAAAGCACCTCTTCCATCCTGCAAGGAGCAGGTCTCATCTCCCCAGGGGCTGGAAAATCTGACACCGGGAGGGCCGTGTGAGTCAGAGAAGTCCTGGCTTGGTTTGGGGCTGGCAAGCCACCTGGACCAGTGAAGGGCAATGTTCTTGTGCTCTGATGAGAGGGGCAGGGCTACTGCAGGTGGCCAATGCAAGGCAGGGGAGGAGTCTGAGGTGCAGGTGCAGCGGTGTCAAGACTCAAGGCCCAGGTCCCTCGACGCACGTTTCAAGCTCACTTTACCTGCACTTCCTCAGGAAACGACCACAGGTTGTGTGTCTTTCCATGTGATCAATCCTTCCTCTAAATGATGACTAATTGCCTGGGCTGCATTCTTGGCACCTCATCCATGTTTGGTGGATGCCTGGGGTACACAGGCTTCATCGTTCTCGTTAGCTCACCCCAGGGGGCTCGACACGGTCTGCAGCGACCGGGCTCCATCCATGCTCAAGAGAGACGACAAGGAGCTTACCCACTTGCTCAGTCACTCATCTTGGCAGCAGGGCTGCCTGTGGGTGAGTCCCCTTACATTGAGAAGTTTCTGGGTAAAACCAGCCTCTTAAGAGAGACTTGATGAAGAAGCTGTCACTACACAGAGGTGACCTGGAGATCTTCTCGGAAAAGCTCGACTCACACATCTCATGCTTCCAGGACTGGCTTTCCTCTGCCCCCGTGCAGTTCCCTGAGGATTGCGTGAAAAATACTGTGTGCATACATGGTTCTACGGACGACGGTAGGGCATGTGCAGTTCCCTGAGGATTGTGTGAAGAATACTGTGTGCATACATGGTTCTACGGACGGTAGGGCATTTGCGGTTCCCTGAGGATTGCAGGAAGAATACTGTGTGCATACATGGTTCTACGGACGGTAGGGCATTTGCGGTTCCCTGAGGATTGCGGGAAGAATACTTTGTGCATACGTGGTTCTACGGACGGTAGGGCATTTGCGGTTCCCTGAGGATTGCGTGAAGAATACTGTGTGCATACATGGTTCTACGGACGATGGTAGGGCATGTACAGTTCCCTGAGGACTGCATGAAGAATACTGTGTGCATACATGGTTCTACGGACGACGGTAGGGCATGTGCAGTTCCCTGAGGATTGTGAGAAGAATACTTTGTGCATACATGGCTCTACGGACGACGGTGGGGCATTTGCAGTTCTCTGAGGATTGCGTGAAGAATACTCTGTGCATACATGGTTCTACGGACAGTAGGGCATTTGCAGTTCCCTGAGGATTGCAGGAAGGATACTCTGTGCATACATGGTTCTACGGATGGTAGGGCATTTGTGGTTCCCTGAGGATTGCGTGAAGAATACTGTGTGCATACATGGTTCTACGGATGACGGTAGGACATGTGCAGTTCCCTGAGGATTGCGTGAAGAATACTCTGTGCATACATGGTTCTACAGACGGTAGGGCATGTGCGGTTCCCTGAGGATTGCGTGAAGGATACTTTGTGCATATATGGGTCTACGGATGGTAGGGCACTTGCAGTTCCCTGAGGATTGTGTGAAGAATACTCTGTGCATACATGGTTCTACGGATGATGGTAGGGCATTTGCAGTTCCCTGAGGATTGCATGAAGAATACTTTGTGCATACATGGTTCTACGGACGACGGTAGGGCATTTGCAGTTCCCTGAGGATTGTGTGAAGAATACTTTGTGCATACATGGTTCTATAGACGACAGTAGGGCATTTGCAGTTCCCTGAGGATTGCGTGAAGAATACTGTGTGCATACATGGTTCTATGGACGGTACGGCATTTGCAGTTCCCTGAGGATTGCGTGAAGGATACTTTGTGCATACGTGGGTCTACGGACGACGGTAGGGCATGTGCAGTTCCTTGAGGATTGCGTGAAGGATACTTTGTGCATACGTAGTTCTACGGACGACGGTAGGGCATTTGTGGCCCCAGGGCAGCAGGGTTGCTCTCAGCCACTCCACTCCAGGTGGACAGAGGCAGTTCTACTCCCTTCCTCCTGAGCAAGCCTGCGCCAAGTGCCCTGTCTTAGGACAGACTTGGCCCATCCCCTGTCACATCCACATGACGTTAAACGAGCACCAGAGAGCGGATGCAGGCTCTCCAGCTGAGGACACAGGCAGACCCACACCTGGGTGGACCTCCCCGGCGGTGAGGCTGCAGCGAGGGAGCTCTGGCCAGGACACAGCACAGGGCTCAGTGTGGGCAGAACACTGCCTTTGTTTTCTAGATCTTGAGCCATACACAGAGACCGGCAGACAGGGCAAAGAGGAGAGACAGGAAACTAGATTTTCACTCCTGGAGAATGAGGATTACTGCAGCACAGTGGGATCTGAGTAGTGTGCAGGAATGGTTAAGCCAGGTTCTAGAAAGCACTTCTCAAAGTGCAGTCCAAATCTGATCGCATGAAGCTTATGGAAAATGCAGACGCCCACATTCCGCCCACACACGCGTGGTGGGGAAGTGGATTCCCACTCATGGCCGCCCCCGACCTGCCAGAGAAGGACGGGGCTCTCCAGGGACTGATCTTTTGGGAGCAGAGCACCCGGCTTTCTTCCGAGTCCCTGCTGGGAGGACTCGGCCTCCCTCCATCCTTTCTGCCAGCAGTTGAGATGCCCAGGGGGCCTCCGGAGCCACCCCAAACCCCTGTGAGAGGAGATGCCCGAGCCGACGGAGACGGCACTGAGGACGGGGCACCTGGCCTTGGGGGTTACAACCAGCGAAGCGCTCGGGAGAGCTGCAGGGGAAGCCACCCACCAGCGACTCCAAGGGAGAAAGCTGGCCATCTGGCCTGTAAAGATCATGGTGTGAGTTTCCAAGCAGGTGCTGGGGAGCCTCCTGCATCCAAGCAGAGCAGTGTCGAGAGCTGCTGGCCAGCTCCCGGAGGCTTCCAGCCAACGTCACGGGGCACTCGTCTGCGAGGCTCTCTCTGCCCTGATGTTCACCCGCGTAATACAAGCTCGGTGTGGAAGACAGAAGAGGAGCAGGGCCTCTTTCTAATACAACTGCTTGACTGGTAAGCCTTCTCCACAGCAAATGAAGAGCGTGGCAGATGGACTCAAACCCTCCAGCCTCTCTGTGGGACGATGGCACGGCTGCTTGCTTCTGTAAACATTTGCAGCCCCAGAGTCCAAGGAGCAGCTCCACTCTGTCCTACCTCCCTGCCGCGCACAGTGCCCCTCGAGGGCAGGTGGAACCAACCCTGTCTTTCTCCCTCAGAGCGGCGGCTGGTTTTGAACTGCCGACCTCGTGTGGCATGACCACTACACCCCAGGGTTCCTCCATCTTACCCGAGTCACTGTAAGTTGGAATCGATACGAAGGCAGGAAGAGAGAGTGAGAAATTCCTCATCAACACGTAAATCTGCATTTTTCAAAGAGCCATTAACTGAATGCTTCATAAATATACCCTAAGACGAATACAGAAAGCTCGTGGTTTGCTTTTTACGTACCCTGTGGCATAGAAATGGTTTCAGCTGAGAAGCAGTGTTGATAAAGGGTCAGAATCGGCTTGACAGTGGTGAGTGAGGTGTTGTATTGATGAGTCAATGGTAGAATTTTTGCCTTCCATGCCAGAGACCTGGAGGGGTTGACTGCAAGGCCTGCACTTTCTGTGCAGCCGGCACCTATCAAAGGAGGCTTGGTATTGCTGTGATGCCCAGCAGGTGGCAGCAGGGCTCCCAGAGAGGGGAGGAAGAAAGACCGACAATCTGCTTTTCTACATTTACCCATCCAGGACAAGAGCTGCCGGCACGAAGGAGAAGAACGGCCCTTGGACGAAGCGTGGTGATTGTCACTATGCTTGTGAATGTGGCTGGCCGTGGGGAATGTGCAAGATGAGAATGCTATGTCAGAGAAACTGTTAAAACAAACTCATTAAAGTGCATTATTAACCAATTAAGCCCATGGACCATCGTGGTCTGAGGTATTGCAACACTGCCTTCCACTGTGCAGAGAGGCCCAAGAGCTGCGGGCCAATCCAGCACCAGTGTGTCAGCTCCACGACCCAGAGGTCCTGCACTGGCAGTCACGGGAAAGGCGGCTAGCCTGTGAGGAGACCTGGGTGGGAAGCACACAACTGGTCTCAAAGGCCTCCTGAGGGAAAACGAAGGTAAAAGGTCTTACTAGTAGTGCTTGCATTCTGCTGGAAAAGTTACATTGCATATGTTGATTAGCTCAGCCGCTCACCTACAATACTTAAAGTCACTCATTATGCTTCATCTGGGTGGCACTGCTTAGAACAAAAGAAGTTTCCAGCGTAAAGAGGCATTTGAGTCATGCTGGAACATAGCCCTGTCTTACGTTGGCGTCGACATGCATGTACTGCCATGCTGAACTGCATATGTATGCTTCTATGCAATGTTCCCAGGCCCCAAAGGCAGATAAAGGTCAGGTTTACAAAGAGAATAATAAAAGGCAATGATGGATACTCAGAACTAACTTATGGTGATGTCTTAGGACAAAACAGAGCAGAACTGCCCTTTTGTGTTTCTGAGACTGACATCTTCGCCGGCACAGATCGCCATCACAATGGTTCTCTCTTACAGATGGCTGGGTTTGAACCACTGACCTTGTGGCTAGGAGTTCAATTTCTCACCCATTACTCCCTCATGGCTCCTAAGTCAGGGTCTGCTTACACTTAAACTAAATTACTGCTCGACTTAATTAAGTACTTAGCTAACATTCTTGATCATTAAAACTGTTCATGGAAATGTGACCTATATCTACAGCCATAAAGAATTGCTATCTACTCTCCATATGTGTGTGTGCAGGGGCAGGTGCAATTATTTCATGTGGTTCTTCTAGCCAAAGTCCCCAACTCCCAACTAACAGCCCTTCCCTTCATGGGACTGGTAAGAAGAGAGAGGAAGATGCTGGTAGGATTTACCTGTGAGTAACTGAGACTAGGACTCCCTGGAGCATCTTTCTGCTGAGTATACATGAACTCTCTGAGAAGCTGGCAGGAGGGAGGATCTCATTGCCAGCAAGAACCAGCAGTGGAGCTGGTCTTCTGGACCTGAGATCCCTGTGCAGTGAAGCCCTTGGGTCCAGACAACAGCTACAATCTCAGGGGAGCGGCAGCAGAACAGGGGCAGGGCATGGGGTGGAGGAATGGGCTCCCCAACCCACCTAGCAAGTGAAGCTGAGTGCTATGTGCAGGAGGCTGCTTTGCAGAGTGGGGGCCTCTGGGCACTTAATCGGGGGCAGCGGAATTGCTGGTCTGTGAATCTGGATCCGAGTGCCTTTGTTTGGGCTAACTGGATTAGGATGGCTCTGGGCACTTAATCAAGGAGGTGACTCTGCTGACAACAGGTACCTTAAATGAAATGCCTTCCAGTTGGGGCTCATAGCAGAGCAGTTTGCTATTTGGGTCTTTGTTAGCAGACTTGACAGGTCTTTGCAACCATGTCCTGATAAATAACTCTGTTTCTCACTGGCCTTACAGCTTGTTAAATACCTTAATAAACGCTTTAATCATGGATTTTGTCTGAGTTCCAAATAGCCATTGCAAAAGACCAAACAGTGGGCATTGATTTGGATAGCCCACTGGGGAAGACAGAAGTAAGTGCTTTCAGAGCATTTTCTGGTGGCCTCCAGACGCACTTGAATCTCAGTAGCGCAGCAAACACAAGTCCAGGCATGCCGGGCAGCAGAGAGGATGTGCAGTCAATTCAGGCTCATATATCTTGATGACTGGCAACTTTCAGGAATCTTATGTTTAATCTGTTCTTGTTTTGCTTTATTATTTTTTAATATATTTTTAATCTGTTATCTTTAAATGTATGTTCATACTGGGTTTTCTCCTACCATCACTTTCTGTTATTATTTTCAGGGTGTGTGTGTGTGTGTGTGTGTGTGTGTATGTGTGTGTGGAGAGAGAGAGAGAGGGAGAAAGAGAGAGAGAGAGAGAGGAATAATAGCAATTTAATGTGGTATTAGATTTAAATATCTTTTCACAATTTTTTTCTAGTTACCAAATAGTACAGAATTTCATTTCAGGAAAATGTCGGACATGGGTAAGAGGCTGTCGCTGAGAAGGAAACACTGGACAGACTCATGGGTGAGCACAGCCTAATTGCTCGGCACTGTTCACAAGTGTTGTTGCTATTCCTCTATGCCTTCTAATGACTCAATGTAAAAATGTCACTCTTTTAAAGGGCCCCCCCCCCACACCAATTTGATTTCAGAAAATGTCAGGTGCAGCGACGATGATGAGCCATCATTTGCAAGAAGGAAATCCATTTCCCTCGGACACTTCTTAAAACGTTAAAGTTTTCTGGATCCTTTCTTTTCACTTCAGACAAAATGCTGGTTTCCAGCAAGTTCCGCTTATCTTGAACATAACTCACACTGCAAAGGCACTCTGGTCAGAGGTCAGGAATGTGAGTCTGGCCTCCAAAGCAGGAAATCATTTACAGAGCATAAAAATCTCCTCAAAGCACTGGGTCTCCGGCAGAATCTCCCCGCCCCTGAGCACCTGGGCCCAAGTGCCCATCCTGGGCTGACCTGCGAGGGGGACGCAGGGGGCAGAGTTTTCACTCCACCCTCCACCTGCAGATCAGTCTCACTTCTCCGCATCTGCATCCATGGGCAATAGGTGGTCCCTGCCGCCCACAGGGGCTGCAGGGAGTCAAGTCATGATGCTGAAGTCCGAGGATGGGAGACCCTTCTGCTCCCAGCTTGGGTGAGCAAGAAGCTTTGTCTCAGAAAACGCTGCTGCTGTCGTCACTCATCCAACCTGGAGGTGCCCTGACTGGACCAGGAAATCAGGCCCCACATCCCCTGTGGGTCTGGAGTGGGTGGGAGGGGGGGGTGGCATCGGGCCAGCGCTTCTGACGACTGAGAAGCGAAAAGGTGACTGAGGTGTCCTCAGGATGATTTGCAAGAAAGACATTAGCGAAAACAGAAAGATTCCAAGCTCCAGAGTCATCCATCATGGTCATAACCTAGGATTTAACCTGTGCAACACCAGGCTCTCGCTCCTTCCAGGGAGGCTCAAGTTCAGGTCCAGCCACAGCACCCAAGGCCCTGCCACTTGCAGCAGCCTGTCAGTGGATGCTGGAGCATGGCCATGGCGCTGAGTCGTTCGGCAGAACTTCCAGACTAAGATGGACTAGGAAGAAGGGCCTGGTGATCTACTTCCTTAATCCGTCATGAAAACCCTATGAGGAGTGCCACCGCGTGTGTGTGCGTGTGCATGTGTGTGCGTGTGCATGTGTGTGCGTGTGGAGCCCCCACAAGTTGAGATCAACTCTTGGGGAACTAACAACAGTTAAGGGGATGGAAAGGATTGCTTAACTTAGAGGAACCAGAGGTGCATATATGAACATGCACATGCCCACATACAGCACACAGTCTCACAACTTAACAATGCAGAGTAGCGATGGGGTGAGCAACTCGGTGGAGACTTAACCCAATTAAAACATGAATTAAAACATGCAGACAACAAACAGACACTTAACCCAAGGAGGCATGAGGACAGCCAACAGACCACAGAAGCCACGGCATTCCATTCTGACCCGTAGCAGCCTCAGCCAGGGTCTGACTGCTCCAGAGGATGTCCAGAATCGAGAGTGTGAGGAGCAGATGGCTTCACCTTTCCCCTTGGGAGCGGCAAACCAAATGATGAGCTATCATCTCGCCTTGACACCATCACAAAACTCAAAAGCACAGAAAACCACAAATGCTGGTAGCAATAGTGGCGGTGCAACCACTGTGGAAAACAGTCTGGTGTTTCCCCCAATCCGTGCACTCAGTATGTGTTCCTGGAACTCGGTAAGAGCTGCCACACAGAGAAGTCCGTGCATGCGTGTTCATTGCAGCACCAGGCTCAGCAGAAAAAGTTGGAAACAACCCAGATGGCCATGGAGAGAAGAGTGGACCACTCATGACAGGCACATACACACAGTGAGTGACACAGTGCGGCAGTTGCATCATCTCCTGTCAACCTGCAGAGGGGTAGAGTCTAGCGGGGCATAGCAATGAGGTGTCTGTGTGGGCATGGCCTTCTCCTGAGGATTCTGGGAAATCCTCTCTTCCTCCCGGGAGGTGGAACACACACTCTTCCTGTGAGGCATTCCTGTTGACAGCCACATGGAGCTACACTGATGGAACCAGAGGCCTGGAGCTGGAGGAGCCATGTGGAGACCCACGCCAATGCTGAGATACGTCCACCGCCACTGGAGTCACAAGACTTTCCACCCACTGGCCTGTGAGCGTCCTGTATTCAGTGTCATTGCATGTTTTGTGTGAGTCTGAAAAGGACAGATGGACTAATATTGGACTTAGGGGCTTGATCTGTACTGGGCTGGGATGTTGTCTTAATGTAAAATTACTCTTTGGTATAAAGCATATATATATATTTTTTTTTTTGGTATAAATATATATACCAAATATATTTGGTATGTATATATTTGGGATATATTTGGTATACAGCATATATATATGTATAGATATATATTCCAGAATTTGTTTCTCTAGTCTACCCGCAATAACACAGAAGGTAAAATTCCTGACTAGAAGGTACACAGGTGTTAACTTGGGTGAAGGGGGAGACAATATGCAGAAAGAGAAAAGTCTGCAGAGCCATGATGGAGGTACGGAAGGGCACTAGGAGACTTCTGCGAGTTAAGAGCACCAGAGGCAAACAAATACTCTCATGTACCGTCCGGCTGTCTCGTGGTGGTGACCTATGCCTGGGTAGGTGATCAGGTGAGGGCATCTGGTGGTGGTGAGCTATGAGGAGGTGATCGTGTAGGGGCAGTCTAGTGGCAATCTATGAAGAGGTGATCACATGGGGGGATCTAGTGGTGGTGATCTATGAGGAGGTGATCAGGTGGGAGAGGGGAGAGTGGAAAGAAAGGCTTGGATAGATTACATCAGTCGTGCAAGTCTATTTCCTTCACTGCAAATGCTTCCTTGACTGTAGTGGAGCATTCATGGGGCAAAGTTCTGAAAACTTAACAGACACGACCACACACCTGGAGAGAATGAGTCACTGGCCTGGTGTCAACTGGTGTCACAGCCCACAGAGACGGGGCCGCAGAGCTGCTGGGGTCTTCACAGCTCGTGAATGGCCATCTAAGGGGCATCTCTCAGTGTTCCCCATTTGGAGGAAAGCAAAGTGAAGGAAGTCCACAGGTGGAGGGAAACGGTCCATCCAAACACCGGTCTGGGACCAGAAGAACTGGGAGGTGCCCAGCTACACCTGCCAACTGCTCTGAATGAGATCCATTAGAAGGTCTCGAATAGAGTGCCAGAAAGTTTTGGAACAATATTCAAAATCCTCCAACAGACCAAGCTTTTGAGACTGGTATACCGTGTGGGTGACCACGTGGCCGCCAGGTGAGTTGGCGTGACCTCCAGCTCCTCTAACTGCCCCACTCAGAGCTGGAGGGAGTGGCCATGGGACCCAGGGCCACCAGAACCCCTCGGTGCAGGGTGGACTTGGCCTGGGATTTGTTTTGGTTGCTGCGTTTTAATTCTCCAGGTGTTTGTGGTACTTGCTCCTATCTGAGGGCCACCAGTGTACACCTGACACACCTAGACCTTCCTCCCTTCCCCACAGAGCTTCCTCAGCCCCCCACAACAGGGGGTGGGGTGATTCCCTCCATGAGCACATGGCAGACTGGGGCTTCCCGGGATCACCAGCTTCACTTCATCCCTTTCTCGTTCCTGAATCATCTCCTCTGAAGGTGGCGGGTTTCCTGCAGGGCATAGACTGCAGTCCTGAGCCTCATGGTACACACAGTGCCGTCTATAAAACCCGACACCGGGGAACTTCCCATTTGTGTGCATGTTACTGAATATAGACACTCTGCAGAGTGTTCACTTACGGGTCAGGGCCTCCGGCCACATAACAGCAGTGCGATCTTGGGCAGGTTATTAAATGTCTCTGCACTGCTACTTCCCGATATCCACACAGCAGATGACATTCCCGATGTCCACATTGTAGATGATATTTCCAATATGATGTCCACACTGCAGATAGCATTCCCAATCTCTACATTGCAGATAGCATTCCTAATGTTCACAATGCAGATGACATTCCCAATGTGATGTCCATGCTGCAGATGGCATTCCCAAAGTGATGAACATGCTGCAGATGGCATTCCCAATGTGATGAACATGCTGCAGATGGCATTCCCAATGTGATGAACTTGCTGCAGATGGCATTCCCAATCTCTACACTGCAGATGACATTCCTGATGTCCACACTGTAGATGGCATTCCCAATGTGATATCCATACTGCGTATGGCATTCCCAATGTGATATCCACACTGCATATGGCATTCCCAATGTGATTTTCACACTGCAGATGGCATTCCTGATGTGACGTCCACACTGCAGGTGGCAGTTATCCTCCTCAGAGGGCTACTGAGGAATTTGCTATTAATTTATGGAACATATTCAGAGCAGTGCCTAGCACATTGGACACCTCTTACTAAGTGCTTTCTGTCACCAGTGTGACTGTAATTACTTAAGGATTTTGATGCCACATAGGGAAAGACACCCTAGATGGGACTGGGACATGGTCAATCAACTGGGTCAGCCAGGGGCTTGCCTCTAGAACCAGGCACCGAGAAGGATTCTCTGTCCCTGACAAGCACACTGCTCCTAAAACACAGGTGTTTAGGGTGACCTGCCACCAAAGCATACCTGGCTGTCAGATGTGACTGGTCTGCGAGCCCCCAATAAAGACCCAAGGAGAAGGGGTAAGAAGCTGAAGTACAAACCAGCCCACGTGCGAGGAAGGACCCGGCTCTCCCGAGATCCCATGTCAACAAGGGAGTCAGAAAACGAAGCCCCAACTGAGAAGGACAGCACAGCGGCACCAATCACTCATCGGGTCCTCAAACCAGGAAAGCTCAGGAAGCGTCTCAAAATCCCACTCAAGAGACAAATTAACACCCATTCTCATCCTCCTCCTTCGGGCAATTAGCTCACATTTTCTAGCTAAGCTGGTGGGACTGGCCCGCCCTCAGGAGAGATAAACCCTCAAGAATTAAGTCAGGGAGTATGTCCTGCTCCCAAAGCCAAGTGATCCCCGGCGAGGTACATGACCCAAGGCAGATCAACCAAGCCAGTGCGACATATTCCTGGGCTTCGGTGGGAGGACCGGGAGGCAAGGATGCTCTTTACTGGTGGACACCTACAAGAGATGCTGGGCCCTGGGGCGGATGTCTGAGGACCCACACCCACCTGAAAGCAGTGTGGGACACTAGCTGGGACAACCAAAGAGGGGAGAGGAATGCACGTTCCTCCCCTGGCCACTGAAGCCTGGAAATTAGTCTTGCTTAAAGGTCAAACTTTCCTACCGTACAACCAATGCATCCTCAATGCATCACAAGCAGGGTCTCATAGTTAGGATCTTGTGATCAAGGTAATAAAGTCGATGAAGATACTCAGATTCACAATGGACAGCAAACTCACCTGCTTACGTCATGACTTCATTTACATACTGTGGTGAAAGGCGTGGCGGGCAGGGGCCTCCCACGCCCACTGCTCTTGTTCGGAAGCAATGCCAAGTGAGATCTCAGTATATACAACCAGGATCTTGCGTGTGTTCCACTCTGACCCTGGAGTCCCTGGTAACAGGATTTTCCCAAGACTCCTTGCAGGCCCCGTCATACTCAGCACAGTCCAGAGTTTCATCCCAATGGTCCCTTTTCTGACACTCAAGATTCCAGGGCAAAGCACTCTGGGGCTTTGAGAGAGATGTGCTTCCAGGAATTCAACAGCAGCAGGCGTAGGAAATCACCAGGGAAGAAAGCCTTCCCATGCATGTGAAAGAGTTGACAGCTACCTTACCTGTCAGCAGCCTTCCACGGGCCCGCAGGAGATCATACACCTCCAGGAGCCTTGATGGTCCCAAGGGCACGAAGAGATGGAGTCGGCTCAAGGCAGGGGGTTTGCTTCTACAGCCCTACACCAACCTTGGCTTTAAACGTAGCCTATCCTAACAGGTCAAGGTAATTGATACATCAACAGCACAAAAGACACTAATCTGCATCTCTGAACGTAAGAGAGTTAGTAAGTGTCAGTATTCTGAAATGTCAGCCTGTGCATTGAAAGCAGGGGAGGGCCCAAGGTATATCGAAAGTATAACGGATGCAAAAAAAAAAAGTATAATGTTGCTTCTGAATGCAGATCTGGTGTAAATGAAGCTAATGTGCAAGGCCATGACACTTTTGGCATGCCTTGAAATTTCATCCCAGCACCTCAGGTTCAGTCAGCCCTACACTCGCCCACCTACGTGAGCAGTGCCAGTCTGCAGACATAAGAGTAGGAACATCGTTGGCGCTGCCTCCTTCTCAGAGGAAGGGAAACGTGCCCGCAGAGGAGAGCACTGCCCCCCTCTCCCGCCTAAGGTTGAGAAGTGTGCTCTCTATCTACGAGGCGAGATGCCAGCCTGCTGCCACCGGGAAGGTGTCAGGAGAGGGGAGAGGGCGCCCCACGGCAGCCAGGTGTGCAGGAGCTCACCTGCCAGGGCCTTGATGCGGGACCGCTCAAAGAGGCGCGCGGAGCTGTTCTCGTTGTCCCAGTCGTCCACATCCCAGCGGTTGTTGACATCGCTGTACTGCTGCTGGATCTCGATGTTGTCGTAGTCGGTGGCCACGGCGGTCGTCATCTTCAGTGTCGTCTCAGCTGCTCCTCCACATCAGCGCCTTCTCACCAGTTCTGCAAGAAAGCGGCCAGGCCTGCTTAGATGCCCACAGAGAGCAGCAGCTGCCCCTCAAAGCCTCCCGTGGTGCGAGGGCTGCATGCAACCATCCTCTGCGGTCACTCAGAGCCGGGCTCGGACCTCAGCAACTAATGCACCCCTCCCCTCTTTGTGAAGTTCCCACCGATCGTTTCACAGCTCTGTCAGAACTGCGGGGGCTTCTAAAGGAACCCGCTTAGATCTCTCCACCGCATGTCACCATGGTCCCCAACCTTTCGCTTCTCCTAAATCCACACCATGCGACCTAAGTGGACCTGCACATCTCCACTGGCACGTTGCAAAGCTGCCGTCCAAGACTAACTGAGATGGCAATGCTCCCACTGCCTAGGGCACTGCCGGTGCGCGGAGGTGCTCGGTGAAGATGCCTGCACTGGTTGACAGGCTGTGCCATGACAAGCTCCGCTGCCATGACAAGCTCCGCTGCCCTCCCTCCTGGGTCACTGGGCTGCTCAGGGTCGCAGTCTGACCCAGAGTTCCCCAGTAATTACCAGAAGTAAGCCTCTCCATACGGCTACAATATACAGCCCCGACTGCCGTGCAGTGGAGATGATGCTTGCCCTCCCTCCTGAGTCATATCGAGCGTGCGTTGCTTGGTCCTGTGCCTGGATGCTCACTCAAGAAATGCCTACTTCCAGGTGCACCAAGGGTGGACACATGGCCCAATGGACAACAGCAGCCACAGCAGCCACCAAGCGGGCTGGCAGTTCAGACAGCAGGCGGAGCAGAGGCACGGACACAGAGGAGAAAGTGTCATCTTCTGGTCTCAACCTGGCACGCTCCAAGTTCCAGCGGGTAACCCCGCAGGCCACCAGCCAAGATTCCGTGGCAAAGGGGGGCTGAGCCACACTGGTGACACCTTCAGGAGTCTGAGGATTGGCAGCACGTGCACACAACTGCCTCCTTGGCTGTTTTCTTACAAGCTGTCCAGGGCCTGTCAATGCCTGCAGGCTTCTCAGGAGGAAACCCCCGCCAGGTTTGAGGTGAGCCACACCTGTCGCCCAGATGGCCCCGCCTTATCTCAAAGAGAACGTGTTTACTGGGGAGTAAATTCTGAATTCTCCTCAGGAAGAAAATCCACGCCCACACTGTCAATATGCTCTCCAAACGCACTGCCGTGGACAGGGTGACAATGGCCTTTGACTTTCCAAGGCTGCTCGCAGAAGTTCAAAGCCCTGGCCTGTGGAGTGGGTGGTGGTTTCGAACCCAGGACCTTGCCAACCAGCCCAGGCCTCCCTAGAAACAGCCTAGTGCATTCATTTTATCACTTACATCAGCAACGCACAGGGTTTCATTAAAACCCACATGGAAATAACGAGAAACCTAAGTTAGTATCTACACAGCTGTTCTCAGCCTTTGGATTTATAACCTTCTTTTAAAAATTAACACAGACAAAAGCTCAATGTTGCACGCGTCAGTTGGCCTCGGAAATGGTAGGTGTCTATGATCATCTTCCTATCAAAGGCTTTGCGGGGCAATGTGAATGTGACGTCAATCCACGTTCCTGAAGGCAGAGACAGAAAATGCGACTCACCCCACCCATCGCCACGACACCAGCAACCACACAATGCCAGTGCCCATGGGCGCTGCCCTGGGGCAGAAGGAAGTGGGTTCCCAGGAGGAAGTGGCTGTGGAGGGCCTTAGACATACTCATCTTTCTCCAACAAACCGCCTGGTGGCTTCAAACTGCCGATCTTAAGGAGGGCAACCCAAGGCATAGCCGTCGCACTTTCAAACTCCCCCAGTTGCACCCAAACCACAGCCATCTGCCCAGTGCCCACTCACAGTGCCCCTGCAGGGCAAGGCAGACTGCTTTCCGAGGCTGTAACTGCAGGAGTCGAAAGCCCCGTCTCTGCCTCGGGAGTAGCTGACCGTCTTGACGTAAGGGCAGCAGCCGGGCACATAACCACCAGACCCTCGCAGGGAGGATGGCGGAGCAGAAAGGACGCTGCCTGCTGGCTTTGGCTATCTGGTGCCATCTGCTGACCATCAGGGGCAAGTGCCACAGCCTCTGCTGCCGCAACCCAGGGCTCTGAAAGCCTTCTCCCTCCAGAAGTTTCCTCCACTCCCGATTCGTCACCCAAACCAGTTTTCTATGAGTTTTGCAATAAGACTTTGTCAATAAGGTTAAAATAATTCATTGTGAGAATTTAAGCACAGTCCCCTGCCCCAGAAGTTCTTAATTAGTGGTACTCCTTTAATAACACCGCAATTGTTCTTTAAAATACAGAGTGAACAAAAAGCAAAACCCCCACTCCCCTGTGCACAAAGAGAAGCCAGCACTGACAAACCACTCTCATGAAGCAACAGTTTCATTCATGTTTTCAGAACATGGGCACCATGGTCATTGTCTTCTCCTTCCTTCCTATATTGTCCACCTATCCTAAGATGCTGTTTTTGTCAAATGGCTGAGTTTTCATAGTACTGCAGCCCCTTCACCCCCCACCCCACCCAACTCCCACACACTCTTCTTTCCAGGGCAAAACACTACCAGGCCCAACAGGGGAGGGAGGGGGCAAAATGAGCTCATTCTTTCAGCAGCACCAGCAGGAACCTCTGCGGGAGAGGATCACGGGCAAGGTGTGGCCCTGTTCTACGGGTCCCACAGAGCCGGACTCTGGGACGCTTGTGACCCTCCGTCCTGCTCTGCATGGAGCTGTGCCTGCTGTGGGGATGGACGGTTGACATCACACACCACATGGCCCTGTAAAAGGGCCTTCCTGGCGCCATCCGTCACGTGACCCAGGGGGCCACGTGTACTCTGTGCTTCTGAAAGGGCTGGGAAATGAGGAGGAGAGGCGTGGAAGGCAGGTGTCCTGGCACTCTGCTAGGGCTCGGGCATCAGGAAGGCCGGGGGTTGGCAGGAGACACGTGGGGGGCCACACAAGCTCACTCAACCACCCATGGAGCCATACAAATCAACTCCATCCTGCTCTCGGCAGGGGGAATGCCCGTGCTCTTGGCCATCAGCTTGCAGAACAACGGCTGAAAGTGCCTGTGGCTACCATCTTTGCATGTACATATCTCACCCCAGCCAACAGATCGGTTCACCTACAATTCTGCCACTCCTCTTGAGTGGGCTCGTACAGTCATCATTGCTCCCAGCTCCCCCATCCCCACCCCCGTCTTTCCATACCCTCTGGGAATCATTGCTCCTGGTGCTGTTTGTAAAGGGTCGCCCATCCTGGCATTCCTGCATGGAATGATCACAAGTAGGTCTAACAGTATGAATGAGGTGACCCACCAGCCTTATTAATAAGGAGAGGGAATATTAAAGACCCAGAGCACAGTTACGAGTTTCAGCAGTGCTACACCGCAGTCTGAGTTCCTCATCTCCCCCTCCCCCACAGGGACCCTGTGTGAGGGCCTGTTCAATTGTCCTGCAGGTGGATTTAGGGTCTCCACTTTGTCCACACGCCTTCATATCCATTTGATTGTTTATTTTTGAACTTATGATATGTGATCCCATTGACACCTCATGATCACATGGGCAGATGTGCTTCTTCCATGTGGGCTTTGTTGCTTTCCTGCAAGATGGCCACTTATTTATCTGCAAGTCTTTAAGACCCCAGATGCTGTGATATTTAATAGCCAGGCACCATCAGCTTTCTTTACCACATTTGCTTAGGCATCCATATTGTTTTCAGCAATCTTGTTGGGAAGGTGTCATAAAATGGCACATTATTAAAACAAACTGTTCTTGTAGTTAGGTGAGATTTCACTATTAGCATCATGTTTGTTCTGCAAGTCAGGGCATGGTATATCACCAGAGGGAGAACACTGTATCGGTCTGTAACTGTCCCAAAAGCCAAGTCTATCTTTCACACGGGACAGATAGCAGAGCAGCTCACCAGTCTTCTTGGTAATCCGTCTCTGTCTGGTGTCCTCCAAGCTCCCATCAGGCTACAACACCTTCCGGCTACCACACTCGCTCTCACTGCAAACCCTGCCCTGTGCTGGGACAAGCAGACTCTGTCTTGCTCTCCAGACCCAACTGCCAAGTGCCTTTGAGGGCCCCCAACTCAGTCCCACTCTAGAGTCTGCCCGCTCCCCGACTAACACCTCACGCATCCCAGTCACACCAGCCAGCGCCCTGGCAACCAGTCATCCCCGTCTTCTCCCGCTCTGTCCACCCAACCTTCGGGACTCAAGGGTGTCTGCACCTTGGGAAACTGGAGACTGAGCTCAGGGCATGTACTTCCTCCTCCTGTGAGTGCCTCGAACGCTCACCCAGGAGCTGCTTCCCAACATGGCCACTAGAGGGCCAGGTCCTACCGCTTCACTCCACTACCAGACTAGAGCATGCCGCGGGCTCCCCAGGCGGGTCCTCAGAGCAGGGCCTCCAACCCAGAGAAGAAAACAAGATCTCTGCTGGAGGAATCTCTCCCTGTAACTCCCTGGGGGAAGAAAGGCGGGTTCTGGGAACACCTGCAAATCTCCCACCCTTCCTCCACAGCCGGCTCGGCCATCACCACCACCACCACCACCACCACCCACTCCCTAATCACTCCCCACCCCCAATCAGGTACGGATGGGAGGATGAGAACAAGACCTTCCTTTCAGACACAGCAGTGAGCTCAGACTATCATGATAAAGCTGTCTCATGATTATAAAATCCCCACTTGTTTATCTTCAACACTCCACAGGCCAGGCCCTCCCCACACTGTCGTGTATCTCTCAGCTTCTGGTCCAGGAGCAGGCGGGCTTGCTAATGACGAGCTTGCTGCCCGGCTGGGGGCGGGGGGAGGTGGGAGTGGAGGGTGGGTGGTTATCGGGAGGTGAGATGCGGGGCAATCCCACTTCAAGCTGCCACTGGGCTCAGCTCCCTCAGCCACACAGCCCAGAACACCGTGGCCAAGCAGTGCCCCTGTCGGACGGGCACTCTGCCTTCTTCCCGGGACGTCACTGCCTCCAAAACAGGCAGCTTATGGACCGGAACTCACATTTAACGAGGTGCTTCTCCACGGGCATATGAAAACTTAGTCATGTCCTTTCTATTTTTCTTGATCCATTTAAATCTTTTCCGCTGAACTACTCAGACAATAGAATTTTTATTGGAAATGTGCGTGCGCACACACACACACACACACACACACACACACTTCTTTAATACACCATCTTAATCCAAGGCTCAAGTAAGTTAAATAAAAATGAAGAAGGTGACGAGCCAGCATTTGCCAGTCATCTGAAGAGGAAAGTCCACCTGGTAGAGTCCACGGATCCAAACCATGCCCACCGTCCTCCCACTTTCACCACCTGAGATGCTTTATGGGTGTGCGACTGCCTGGGGATTTGAAGGGAACAAACTTTGTGCTTACAAATGTCCAGCAAGAGACCTGGCTTCCTGCTCCAACCCTCCCGACTAGCAGGGGTCACGCGGTGCAGACATCCTGCCCCAAACACAGTGCCAGTTAAGAGGAAGCCGAGCCTGCTGCCTCGTCTATGATGCTGACCCCCAGCACGCCTGTGCACCACTCGCAAAACGCTGCCTGGCCCACCGCCCGCACCCTGTGCTCAGGACCCGAGGGCCCCGATGCTGTGTGGGTCCTGCAGTTCTGTACAGGAAGGGCTGACGTTGGATTAGCAGTCCAACACAAACCATGATGCCACCTGGGCTCCTTCCTTGGAGTCAGTGTCAGGAAAATGCCCACATTCCCAATGCAAACAACCAACCTGAAGGAAAACACACTGGAAGGCAGCATCTACCTTTATCAACGAGAAAGCTCTCGGGGCGAAGCGTGTTCTAAAATGGGCGTGTTAAATTAGCCTCTACTCCCCAGAGACCCCAAATTAACCCTTGCTGCTGTGAGTGCCCCATGGAGAGCGTTTGTGCGCAGAGACCCTCCCTGAGGACCAAGCATGTTCACATCATGCTTGCCCCACGCGGGCTCCAAGTCTGTGAAGTGCATAGGAGCAGACTGACGCGCCTTCCTTGCTCAGAGTGCGCAGTGGCGGGCTCCAACCACCAGCCTTCGGGTTGGCAGCCAAGCACGGTAACCGCGATACCAGCAGGGCCCCGAATGAGCGCTTTCCCACAAAGGAGTCAGCAACAGCTGCCCGGGAGAAACAGGGGCTTCCTGCTCCTGAAAAGACAGACAGCCTCGGAGGCCCCAGGACCGGCAAGTGCCAGTCGGTCTGCGGGTGGCTACGCACCACATCAACTCAGAGGCGCTCTGGGGGCAACGCCGGGTAGGCCTGGCACTGCTACCATGAGCTCTGCCGTTCAAATCCGTGGGCAGCTCTGAGGGAGAGAGCGGAGGCTGTCTGCTCCCATAAACCCGAATGAAGGCTCCCAGTGGACCCGGGCGGCAGTGGGTTTGGCTTTGATGATAAGGAAATGAATCATTTTAAAATACAAGGGGACTTAAAATGCCCAAGGAAGACTGCACCATCTTTGCCGTAATTTCATCTTCCATGAGCCTCTGAAGCCCCTACGCCAGGTGTGGAGAGCCACGGAGCCTCGCTCATTTTACTGCAGAAGGGCTCTTCTCACCGTGGAGAGTCCTGGGGTGCCGTGGTTACGCGTTGGCCTCCGAGCCACACGACTAGCTACCGCTGGACGGTCGGTCGCTGAGTCAGCACCGAGGCGAGGCCCCGCCATCGTGGTAGTTGAACAAGATAACTGCTCTTTCTTGTTGGAAGAGAACTGGTCATCCTGGGTACTGGCCAACCCATGAGTGTCCAGAAGGGGGCAGCGGGCCCTCAGACACTGGGCTCTCTGCCTAGAAGAAGGAGCCAGGGCCCGGCGGGGATGTCAGCCCCGAAACCAGCTTTAGAGGCCCCAGGAGCCCCGTGCATGGGGTGGGGTGGCAGCCGCGAGCAGAAGCTGACAGAGGCTCCGAGTTGAGATCTTTCCTGGAGCACAAAACCAAAGCGCTCTGCCACTGAGCGATCTGGGCTCACTGTGACGCACACCCCCAACCCCCAAGGCAGAAGGTGGCTGACCCATTTAAAAGACTGTAAAAGTGCTAGTGAGGTGTCGTGGATTGAACAGTGGCCCCCAAAGCCTCCATCAACTGGGCTAAACCATGACCCCCCAGCAGGGTCATGCATCATGCAATCTGATATCATCATCCTCAATTTGGCAATGTGTGTTGTGAAGGACACAGAATCAGGACTAGCTGTATCCAGCTGGGCTAAAAAAAGTTCAAATCCAGCAATAGCACCAATGGAGAGCAATGAGACGTTCCACTCCTGTGAGCAGTCAGTCAGAAACCCACAGGCGCCAAGCCTGCCCCACAGGGTCGCCGAGAGTCAGAATGGACTGGATGGCGGTGGGTTGGTGGCTACAGTCTGCATCTCAAGGGCATGACCCACGACCTGCCCCGTAGTGGAGTTCTCACATCCCCGCTTGTACCCTACAGGAAGTAAATGGAGAGCGACGGGACCTGCCTGTTACCCAGAGACAGAAGCCAGGTCAGAGGAGGTCCTTTGGACCCCAAGTCCATATGCCGAGACACACCTAAATCCAGGGACAGAGCGGGGTCAAACTGTGTGGAGCTCTTCGATGAACATGGAGACCACGGATGGTAAAAGGCCGAAGGGACCTTCCCTCAGAGTAAACACAAGAGGGCTCCCCTCCCTCGGGCTGGCTCCCTACATTCACACTGCTAGGACTCCTAGACTTTGAGAGGATGAATTCACTCTGTTAAAGCCATTCGGTGGTGGCCACTTCTGTTGGCAGCAGCACTGGACAAGGACAGGCACCAGCTGGGCACAGAGACCCTGCCTGCACAGCACATCTCATCTTCCACCATCAGCCCACACGGTGAAACACTCACCAAGTCCCCATGAGGTCATTCTCAGAGCACACAGGGAAATTCAGTGGTGACATCAGCCTCGAGCTGGTCACACTGCATGAGCACAGTCCAAATATATGCATGCGTGTGTGTGCCTGTAAGCTCACATGCGCAGTAAGCTCCACACAGCAAATGGGCTTTTTAAACTGCGAGGCATCGTTAAAAGAAAAGTGAAGACCATGTCCAGCTGTCAAGCCCTGCCTCGTAGCACGAGCCTGCGTGGCAGCTGAGCCAGGAGTCATGCCAGCTACACAGACGGATGGGAGCATCACTCTCCTCTTCCCCGTGACCAGGGAGCGAGCGGGCAGCAAGGCCGCATGCTTCCTTCTCTCTGAGGTGAGGGGGCTGTTCACCCATGAGCTCTCCAGCCTCGATGAGGCAGGGCCAGCCCTCTTCACCCTCACTGCTCCCCAAAAGCACGGCCTCTCAGGAGCCCCGCGCTCTCCATTCCAGAGGCTTCTTGCCAACCAGGTCAGCAGGCTCTAGAAGAAAAGGGACTGACCGGTAGCCCCTCTCCCCTGCTTCCAGTGTACATTCCAAAGGGGGCAGCAAAGGCAGTTTGCCTGTGGTTGTGCATCGACACAGGTTTGTTATTAACACATTTTCTGTCTGACTTCAGGCTGAGCCTGTTAATCTTTCTCTGAGTACACGACCTTTAGGAAAAACCAGGCAAGGGGTCTGTCACCCATGAATACACAGCCTGGTCTCAGAATGTGTTCTCCAGAGTGGACGTTTCTTGAACGTCTGCTCCATGGCAGGAGGCATCTTCCATCTCTGCTTTGCCTCTGTTGCCAGAAATAGCCCCCTCAGGAGCCGCCTTCTCTGCTGGAAGCCAGCCTCCCAGAGACGTGGGGTGGGGGGAGTGGGGGCAGTCGATCAGAGGCCCCTCCATATCCACCAGGCTACATGGACGCCAGCTGCCCCTCTCGGTCTGCATTCCTCAGCTCCCCCCCCCACCCCACCCCCACCCCAACAGAAGAACTCAGCAGCCCTCGCCCCACCTGCCAGATGACAGCAGGGGAGGGCCTCTGGGGCCTGCAAGGCAAAAATTACAGCACCCACCCCTGCCCCCATTGCTGTGGCAGCCTCACGGCGCCTGGCCCAGCCCGTGTTTGGGGTTAGCGATGAGGACATGCCTTGGCTGATGCCCCCAAAGCAGGAGACTCTCACTGAGACCGTGCTTTATAGTCAGAGGCCACCCAGTCACAGGAGTCAAAGCCCAGGCCGGGACAGCCACGGAACCTCGCCACGCACACACCACCCCTCAACCTTTCCCAGATCGCTCCCGAGAGCTGCCACGCACGTTCTCAGGAAGCTGCAAATACCACACAGGCCACCAAACTGCCCTCCCGAAGTCCCAATGCACATAGGTTGGCACCCAGTCTCCAGTTCCTCTTCTGACCCCTTCCCTGGCCCCTCTGCCAAGCAAGCTGCTCCTCTCCCCAGAGCAACGACCCCCCACGGGGCACCCACCCACCCCAACCAGCCTGAGCTGGGAAGGTGCAGGTCCGGGGCCTCTCATCACAAAGCCTCCCAAACAAGGAGGGTCAGAATCCTCCTGTGGACAGCCCACAGTGCAGTTTGCTGAAAGATAGGCTAGTGCCTACTAGTTTCTACCCGAAGTAACCAGAAAAGGGCTGCTTTCATACAGTGGCACAAAACAACTTAGGTAATACAGCCCATAATCCAGGATAAAGTGCAACTATCCGCTTTTGAAACTGACTGGCATGGTTGGAGCACCCTGTCCTAGGATCACTGGTGCAAGCAGTCCTGCCCTGGTGTTGGGTCACGGGTTGGGCAGTGATCCGAAGAGTCAGTCGTTCGAAACCACCAGCCATTCCGTGGGGGAGAGCTGGGCCTTCCCACTCGGTAGTCACAGTGCTGGAAACTCACCACGACAGTCCTGTCCTGTCCTGTAAGGGCACTGTCCTCGACGCGAGGCAGCGAGCTCAGTTCAGTTCCGTAAGACGGCTGTGCCTTGCCTGAGCGGTTGCCGGCTATGTGACATGCTGTGCCTACACAGTGCTGTCTGTTCCCAGGGACGGAGCCGGGAAGGTCCTGGAGCAGGCAATGGCGGCGATGGATGCCCCTGCATCGGACAGGGGCACGACGACACTGCTGCACGTTGTGGGGTCCGTGTTCCCAACGAGAAAACGCCGAGCACCGGCAAGTCCTCCCTGCACCCTCATGGCGGCACCGCGGCCCTGCACCATCCGGACCTGTCCAAGCCTCAGATGCTCCACTTTAAATGGAACTCGCGGCGCTAGGAGGAAGGGGAAGGTGGTTCCACCTGACAGAAAGGGCCGTCTTATGAATAAATAGGATAAAAGCTCGACGATGCTATTGCTTACCCCAAACCCTGCCAAACCCAGGAGCATCGAGAGAACTCCTACTCAGTGACTCTTCAGGGTGGACGGAGCCTGCCCCACCAGGGCTGGTGAGACACGGGTCTTGGTGGGAGAAGAGTGGCCAGTGTGTTTGAACCGCCAGCTCTGCGGGAGGCACCCAGGACGCGCCCACAAGCTCCTGCATTATGCAGTGTGGGGCTCTGGGGGTGAGGCCTGTGTGCTCTGAGGGGACCACCAGTGCAGGAGTCTGGATCTGGTCGTGGGCCCAGGCGCGTCTGCGGGCCCTTCGGTCTCGAGGAGGCCCACACTGAAGCTCCTTACAGGGGACATCTCCTTAAACACTGACGAGGAGGCAGGGAAACGGAGTAAACGTTGTAAAATATTAACAACGGGCGGACACAGGCAGAGGCACAGGGGTGTTCATGGGACTATTTTGCAACTCTCCTAAGGACTTAAAACTTTTCAAGAGAAAAGGTTCAGGGAGAAAACCATTTGGAAGCATATCAAAGGGTAGCAGTTCATACTCCTGTCCCTTTCAGTTACTTGGCATGGATGTTTGTAAAGTGAAAGGATTCTGAAAAGTTACACTGAATACACCTGTTCTTAAAAAGCAACAAACCCCCCCCCCCCAAAAAAAAAAAAGCAACAAACCCACAACACAGTCGACGCCCCACTGCGCCCCGCCCCCGCTGGCTCACGGGACACCACAGGGCCGAGCAGGGTGCGCCGCGAAGGGTTCCACGGGTGTGGTCTCATGACACCAGACTGCTGAGTCACGGTCCCGGGTGCAGACGGGGGCCTTACAGTGAGGAGCCCAATGCCTAGCCTACCATGCCTCCAGGGTCTCTGAATAAAGCTGAGTCAGGAGGCCCCTAAAAGGGCTGCATCCAAGAGTGGAGAACAGCTGATTGCAAACGCTTTGTGAACCCCACATCCCACCACCACCTCACTCTCCCGCCCCGGGCCTCAGGACGGCGTGCGTTCACCCCTGGGCAGAGCCGCTCTCAGCCCACACGAGGCTTCCCATCGGCTCCGCATCTGCAGGGTCCCACGCTAGACACAGGGGTTGTGCCCTCGGCTACCTCTGCTGTCTACAACAAGACACTTGTGGTTGTTTACAACAACCCTCCCACCCCAGATGTGATCAGCCGTCATCGATTTGGGGTTTTAAAAACCAAAGAACAAACCTCCCCTGACAGGTGGACCCCTTCTCTCACTTTGGGTCGATTGCACATCCCCTAAATGGACCTTCACATCATGCAAAGCGCAAAGGGCTACACACCAGGGTGTCTCGAACTCCGGTTATGTTTCCATGACCCCTCGGGCTTTCATCCAGAAAACACACCTTCCACTGGACAGGCCCCAGGATCGTAGCTGCACTCCCTCGTGCCTTCCCGTCCCGCCCCGCCCCGCCCCCACCCCACCCCCGACAGACACACACAAACACTCTGTACATCACCAAACTCAGCGCTGGTCGGCGGCCAGGTTTAGGATGATGCCGACTCTTGGTTCACAGGGAGAAACCTGGCTGAGGAGTGCAGGCCTCCATCGGGGAGCTCCATCTGTGGGAGCAAGGGCCCCTTGCTGCTCCCATTACCCGCAGCCGGCTCTGAATTTGATTATAGACAAATACCGAGGGTGTGTGAGAGACTTTGCTTTGAAACCACCTTTGCCAGCCACACTGACACTTCATATGAACTGTGTGCAAAGCACACCGGGAGAATCGCACCTGAAACAGGTGCCTGGAGCCCAGCGAGCAGCCCCTGTGCACTTCCCCAGCCTGTCCTCCTCCGGCCCAGGGAGGAGTGTGACCAGCGGGGGCTGAGTCTGCCTGGGATCCCCGAGACGGTCGGTTCCACTCGGCCTGCACGGTGACAGTGGGGCAGAAGCGACGGCGGTCGTGGGCTTGGGGCTTCTGGCCAAATCAGTTATGATCCAGGAGCTGCTTTGTGAGTGCTGAAGTTGATCTTTTCTAAAACTGAACCAAGCATCACTGCTGCCGAGTCCTTCTGGACTCCTGGTGACCTGACAGGTCAGGCAGAACTGGCCCTGGGGGGTTCCCAGATTGCAGCTCCACAGGGGAGTAGAAAGCCTCATGCTTCTTCCAGGTGGTGGCTTTGAACTGCGAACTTGCCGTTAGTGCCCAATGTGCACCCCATGAGGCCATCTGACGGAGTGTGGCGTGGCCCGCCACGACTCGATGGCAGTGGCTCGTTCCTCTCAACTATTTAAGTTAATGAAAATTGGATCTTAGACATGCTAACCTACCTAGTTCTTCAGCCACGTATGTTGTGTGTTAAGTCCTCGGTAGCCACGCCCCACCTCAGCCTAAGCAAACACAGAGCAAAGGCCTTTCTGATGCCCCAGCTCTGCCCGTGGGCCTCGTCCACACGTCCTCTAAGCCAAGAGTCCAAAATCGAGCCAACGGCAGCCATGCTCTTCCTGTGGCAGTGTGCTTGGCATAGGACTCACACAGGCCCTGCCGCGCTCCCACTGTCAAGCAGAGCTGCACGACGCTGCTTGACTTCTCGCAGACTGTCTCCACCACAATGCCCCCGGGAACCTTGACTCTGCCCCGTCCTCCTGCCCTCTCCTCTCCTCTCCTCTCCTCCTGGTGGGTGCTCGCAGACGGTCCCCGGCTGTCAGGTCTGGCCTGCCCCGCTTACACTGACTGCTGTGAGAAGGCCTGTGTCCATGGGCTCCGGGCAGACAGAGTTCAGCCAGAGGGTAGCCTTTCCCAAAACGCATTCCCAAATATTTGTGGATATTTTTTTTAGATGTAGGGGCACACCACACACCAAGTTCTTTCTGTAACGCAGGAAGCAGAGTGTTACTGTGCAGTACTAAGGCAGCCTGGGCTTAGAGGAGGGATTGAGGGAGCCGCCCAGGGGTGGGGGGATGAAGCTCTCAGCACCCCCAAACTGGTTACATCCTGAAAAAAGGCTGTGGTTCAAACTCAATGACCTCAGAGGGGTGACACTTGACGTTCCTGCTCCCTGTGACAACCAAGTTCCAGTTTCAGGTCAGTGTGTATTACTAGGGCGGAATTAAGGGAAATGAGGCCTGGAGCAAACACATGCTCGTGTGTAGAAAGAGGAGAGGCCTGCCACCAAGACTGGGCAGTGAGGGTGTGAAGCAGCAAACTGGGTGGGAGCAGTGAGTCTCAAGGGAGAAAGTCCCTCAAATGGGTGCAGAGGACTCAAATGATAAACCACCTTAATGTGTAGCTCTTGCTAGCCTTTCGAGTTGTAAAATGTGGTTTCTGCTTTTGTTAAGTGATCTACATTAATTCCCCACCTCTCTCTTCTAAGCCAACCAGCACTCATGATGTTCCGTTTCAAAGAAGCCAAGACAGCGCCCACAGAAACTTCTATGCAAGGCCATGGCTGGGAAGGGTCACAATGCAGGAGCAAGGGAGGAGACCCTTCCTGCTCCTCCCCATGTACCACACAATCCCTGAGCACATACCCATGTTGCCCCGCGTCAGCGACACTGCTCTACGACATAACTGTGCCAAAGTCCTTCCAGCCAGGCCCCTACCCCCAGACACAGCCACTGTCCTCAACAGGGCCTCCATGGGTGTGGGACCGTATTGTCCAGTTTACTTTCCTAGGGTGCATTTCCAGAAGAAAGAAATCTGCATGACAGAAATATCCTCTCCCATCAGGACTGCCCCAAGAGGCTTGCTTTACCCAATCTTGGCGGCATCAGTGTTTAAGGCTCCTTAAGAGCTCTGACGTGCTGGCTCACCCTTCCTTTAGTTTGGATTGACTAGTAGTAAGTCGCTCTGAAGATATCTTACTCGAAAAGTGGTCATTTGTTTGGGCAAGGTACTAACCTCTGTGGCTTGGTCTTCTTGTCTGTAAAGAGAAATGCATTCACTCCTCACTTTCCCACATGGTTGGGCTCCAAAGACCAGGTCATCATCATCCACGGACATCAGTGTGAGATTAGAGGATGACCACATCACCTCACTCCCTCGCCCGCACTCACATCCACTGCCGGGGCCTCCCTGGAGGTCATCTGCACATGCCCCTGCTTCTGCCCCCACCTCCACCCCTGAATCACCCAGAGGAGACCTGTTCTGTCTCCCGGCGCCAAGTGGCCCAAGGGCTAGCCCCTCCACCCAGAGCCCCTCCCTCTTCCCCTCACCCAGTGTGGTAGTTGCATCATTTCATGTCAACTTGCATACATATAAGTGTGGGGGTGGAGTCTAGCCTGTCAATCAGGACACAGCCTGATGGGACCTCCTGGTGGGCATGGCCTTCTCGTACCTGCGTGAGCCCTGGAGCTGCATCATCGCCCTTGGCTCCACATGACTTTGACTTGGCGCTCTGAGATCTGCCTGTGTTCTGCATCGTCGCATGTGGCTGTGTGGGTGTGAAGAGGGGCTTACGGACTAGTATCTGACTTATGAACTAGTGTTGACTGGGCTGGGATGTTCCCCTGGTATTCATAGAAATACCTTTGATAGAAAGTTCTTTCTTATTCATGAGTGTCTCTGAATTTGTTTCTCTAGTCTACTCAGACTAATCCCCTGCCATGCCCCCAAGGAGCCACCACCCCCAATAAACATTAATTACCCCCCCACCTCGTTCATACCCCAGAGAGCCACTAATCTACTGCAATTCTGAAAATGCACCTCCCTCCCCAACTGACTGCCATGGCGTCCACTCTTGACTCGTGGCAGGGCAGGGAGGACTTTCCCAAGGATTTCTGTGGCTGTGACTTGGTGGGCATGCAAGGCCTTGGTCGGGGGTCTCCAGCCGCTCAGCTCTCTGTGGCTCGCATTGAGTGTGTGCGAACCCCCGGGCCACCTGGAGTGTCCACAGGCCTAATCTGTATGCCTGCTACATAAACCAAGGGAGACCCTGTAATAAAGAGCTCACGGGACGTTTTTTCAGTTTTGTTTGCTTCAAGTTTAATAAGGTTTGCCAGCCACAGTCTTTGTAATAAACAAAGTGCCCATCAGGAATGTGGTGAAATAGATCACGGCGCACACAAACATGCAGGCGCTCGTGCACCGAGTGGGCACAATGACACGTCTACAGAAAACACGCAGGGGGGTGGGGGGGGAAGACAACATGTGTCGGCTGCGATTTTGGTTTGGCTGGAAAGCATACATATCTGCAATAATATGTACCAAAGTAGTTAACTCTGCGGGGTGGGATTCTGGGCAGTTTGAACTTTCTCTGTTTTTTCTTAACTGCAGCTTCCACAGAGAACACTCTGTTTTTGAAACGTGAGTTTTGAGTGTTTGTTCAGGTGGGGTTCCAGGGTGGGGTGCAGTTTCCTGTTCGGGGCACAGTCATCCGGCCAGATTTCGCCTCTTGGACAGCCAATTACCTCGGACAGGCTGGCAGGTGGGCTCCTTGTGTCTGGACCTGAGATTGCTGCCCCTCATCCTCCAGGACATGGCAGCGCCCTGAGCGGGTCTGCGGCTTTTCCCTGGGGCCTGTCACACTGCCCCGGGAGCTTCTGGCTGCCCGACCAGGAAGCACACACCTGTCCCCCCACCACCTCACCTCACGGCAAGCAGGCAGCCTTGTGCGCCAGACAACGAGGTGCCGCAGGGCCTCTAAGGACCACCAGCTTTCTTAGGGTCACCTTTCAGTCGAGGGAATCCTGTAACTATAGTTTGTTTTATTCCCAGCCTCCTTCCCCCACAAACCCCGACATGCCTTCATTCCAGGCAGCCTGGGCCCTGCAGCCTCCCAGCACACACCTACTGCCTGGCCCTGGCACTCAGCGCCAACCCTGCCCACAGTCGCCCCCAGCATCCTGTACAGCGGTTATAGCTGCTGGCCCCCGCTGCCCCTTCAGACCGTGAGCCAGCTGCGGGGGAGAAACCAGCTGGGACAGGAGGACGCAGCTCGGGGCATGCTGCTTCTTTCTTTGTTTTTAAAGACAGATTTATCGAGGTATGAACTCAAAGCACTCACTGCCTTCCAGCCGATTGCCGACCCCCGGCAACTTGCTCCCCCTGGGTTCTGAGATTGTGCTTGTTAACAGAAGTAGACAGCTGCTTCTTTCTCCCGTGGAGCAGGGGCTGGGCTCCAACTGACGCCCTTGTGGCTGGCAGTTCAGTGCACAACCCACTACCCCACCGAGTTCCCGAACTGAGGAGCCGCTGACACACGCTAAACTGCACACACAAGAACTTCATCACTGGTAAGTTTACACACACAGAAAAAAAAAACCCTCCCTGCAATCAAGAAATGAACACACCCCTCACTCCTCATGTGCCTGCCTTCACACACACACACACACACACACACACACACACAGCCGCGAGGGGGTAAGGATCCGGTTCTGTGACTGTAGCTGACTCTTCGTTTATACAGATGGATTCACACGGGAAATGTCTCTGTCTCTCTCTCTCTCTCTCTCTCTCTCTCTCTCTCTCTCGTTTCTGTGGGGGTGGGGGTGGGGATATCGCTCCTTTCACTCAACATAATTATTGTGAAAGTCACTTGCGTGGGAACACCAGGAAGGGCACTTTCCTTTCTACCGCTGCCTGGCACTCCATTCCTCTTCTCCTGAGGGTGCCTCACAAATCAGACTGCTACAAACATGTGAGGCACAGAGGTGTGGGGACATGTGCTTCCATTTGTGGTAAGAAAACACCTAGGGGGCGGAAGAGCCGAGCCAGAGGGTAGGGGAATGTTGAATTAACGAGGACAATGCATCTTGCGGTGTTCCCTCCCTCTCTCTTCCTCCACCCCCAGCCCCTGCCCCGTCCTCCCCTCCTCCTTCCCCTCGCCTTCTCTCACTTTTTAGAACAATGAAGGTTAATATCCAAATGCACAGATTTATCTTATATGTCGCATATGACATATATCATATATGTGATTTGTATAGAGAGCAAAATCCCTATTTTATAAGGGATGAATCATTTCGTGTGATGTGACAGAGTGATTTCACACAGCCATCCTGGTCACGGTCACCAAATGACTGGGTGAGACTATGCAAACAAGGTGCCCGTGACTCTCCAAGGGGATTGGATAGCTTGCTATGAAGGCGAATGAAGCATGTGCCCTTTGTGAGGTACCCAATCCCAACTGGTGTGGAGCTGACTTTGATTCAGTGATCTCGTGCAGGGTTTCCTAGGCTGCAGGACCCCGTAGCAGCAGATGGCCTTAGTTCTCTCCAACGGAGAGGCTGGTAGGTTGACAATGCCAATCTTAAACCCTAACCCACAGCCACTAGCTACGGCTCATGCAAATGAGGTGATGGAACCCTACCGAGGGGACTGGCCAGGTTTGCCATCCTGTCGCGCTTACAGGAGCCACTCTTGAAGCACACAGGAGGAACCTGGGTGCAATCAGGAAAGAAGGGGCCAGGAGCAGAAAGCAGGTTGTGGACCCCAGGTCCCTGGTCTAAGACACAGAGAGAGCTGTAACTCCAGAGATGGCAAGAGACACTGCCAGCAGCAGAGAACTCTGGCAGCCAAGGCAGCAGAACCAGGGACCAGCAGTGGGCTTCCCAGCCCAGAGCCAGAGAGCTGAGTGCCTTTGGACAGGAAGCTGGTCTGCACAGAGGGGCACCTCCAGGTGCCTGTCAGCAGAGCTCAAGAGCTTTGTAATATGCATAAGCCAGGTACAGACCCAGCAGAGGGGCCGAGGGCGAGAGAGGTCTGCTCGTAGCGGTCCTGCCGGAACACCGTCTCCTGCGTGATCCGTGACCCTCGGAGCACCCGTTAAACCCACATGGTTGTGAGTCTTGTCTGTGAGTTCTGTGTGGCATGTACAGTGAACGTCCAGGAGGAGCAGAGAACACGATGGGTGGACAGGGGTGTCAGAACGGGTGAAGAGGTTGGAGGAAGGAGATATGCACAACCTCTCCCTGGTGGGAATCAGCTGATGGCTACTGATCTGGACTCTCTATCTGGACGTCAGACAATTCCAACATGTCACCGCTGCCACGTGTTCATGTGTGGTCAGCCATTCTCTGTAGCGTTCCCAATCCAGTCTTCATGGCTGAAGTTTACAGAGAGGCATGCTTCCGGGAATTCATGGCATGAAAGCTGTGGCCTCTCCCCAGGCCAGTTCTCCCACATTGACTCTCATTCTGCCCGAGGTGTGGCCGGCTCCGTTCTCTGTGTCCCTGCAACAGTGGCCTTGTGAACAAGAGCCTGGTGTGATGGTTATGTCAGAGTCCTGAAGAAGGGCCCTTTCTGTGTAGAATGGTAGTGTCTGTGTCAGTCACCCCATGTACCCCCCAAAGCAGATGTAAGACGAGGCCAGTCAGCAGTCAACGGAAGAGGCGCTGTGAGCACACCAACAAGCCCACGTGGGGAAATCCAGGTTGGCATGCAGTCTTGAGCCCTCTCCCCCCGGCTTTACGCTGGTAAAACTCAGAACACACGAAAGCGTAGGGTTCACAAAATACTCGAGTGAGAGAAGTTCAGAGAAGAGAGGAAATTGCATATGAAAACATACCTGGAAACATCAAGAAGTGCTCTTTGGTGCTATCTAAACTTCAAAGAGTTGTTTTTGTTTTTTCATTATAATTAGTATTGTCACATCAATTTTCTAAATGCAGTTTTAAAAGCATAATAGAGCCAAACAGTCTGACCACTTGTACTATTTCTATTTGTTTTTCAGCTCCAGCTTACACAGCCAGTAAACTCTTTCTGATTCCACAGGAAAAGAAAGGGAACCGCCCAGTCGTGGATGCCATTTTGACAGCAGGCTCGGTGTACCTTTGCTTGAGGCGTCGACACAGGAAGAATGCTGTGCTTCACATAAAGGTTCCAGAAGCAAATGTCCTGTATTCGCCCTTCCTGTCCTGCTCGCCTGTGAGGGCACCGGCCAGGGGGAGCAGTTAGCTCACTCGCTTGCTGGTCCAAAGGCTGGAATTACCTGGCCGCCCCGCCCAGAGGCACTGCAGAAGTGAGCACGACTCTGAACGGGCAGTCACTGCGTCCCCCCTCGGGGCACAGACCGTGTGACGTGATGCCCAGTGGTGGGCTTTGACTGCACAGACCCCTCAGTCACTATACAGAGGTCAAGAGGCACCGCTGTGGGGGCAGCCCCTACCCCACCCCTTTGTGAGCCTGTGAAACACCACCCCTCATTCACAGCACGTCCACTCCCAGGAACCCGGAGAAGAGGTGAGCATAGATGGTGGGTGCTCCTAGTCTCACGGGCGCCTATGTAGGGTCCAGGTGGCGCAGGTCCACAGCATAGATAGATGGGAGGGTGGGTGCTCCTCAGTCCTGACGACTGCGCCAACGAAAACCACAGGGAGAAGAGCATTTCAAATAAAGGCCACTTTCTCTCAACAGTCCCCATGCTCGGTTCTGCTTCCAACAGCTTCCAGTCTGAGCTCTCCGTCCACACGCTCTTTCTGAAGGGCTCTTCCTCACCCACAGTGGGAAGCAAGTTTTAAACATCCTACACCTGCATAGTTACTGCCATGTGCTCCGACATCACCCTACTTCCATGCCTGCGCTTCCCAACATCAGGCCCAAGTGCAAAAACCTCCTTAACTACGTGTCTGCAAGATCCACGTGGTTATTTTAGCAGTAACAATTGGGATGGTAGCTATTCCCAATTTTCCCCACTGAAGCTAAATATTATATATACATGCATTGGTGCAATGATTTGTCTCGCTACAAAGTGAGCTGTCTGTAAGACATTCGTGTTACTGAGTACATTAAAATTCAAAGTCAAAAAATAAGTCACAGAACATGTAAAAAAAAGTCGGTGATGGTATTTGCTGTATAACACGTGCCTTCCGGAATTATCCCACAGCCAAAATACATCCAGAGAGGCCTCTTTGTCAATGGTGGACATGGAGAAGGCGTAAGGATGAGCTCGTGTGCCACACAGAAATCCAAGGGGAAAGTGGCCAGAGATGACACAGGGCTCACACCCACTGTGGCCCCGCAGGGCCTGTGCCACCCAGCCTGGTGGGGGACGAGATGCCAGCACTCTGGGAGTACCACGGGCAGAAGTCAGCTCCTAGGTTCCTGGCTTGTCTTCCCTGCTGGGTTGACGTGCTGGCTGCACCTGACTTTTCCTATTTCTGCAGAGACTGACCGACAAGGAGCACGACTTCATTCACGGAACAGAGAAACCCCACTCCCAGATGGAACTACAGCCACAGGCATACCCATGCCACCAAGTTGAGTTGGAATCACAGGGGCGGCATACACGGTTTCCAGGTCTGCAGGGAGCAGACGGCCTCATCTTTCTCCCACAGTCCTACTGGTGGGTTTGAACCTCGGAATGTGAAGTGAGCAGTCCGGTGTCCGAGACGGGAGTTGGAATTTACAACACACCGTTTTGTGGGGAGGCACGGTGGAGGCCCTTCGCCTTGCCCCACGTGGAGAGCAGACAGTAGGGAAGGGGTAAAACCCTCTCAAGTGTCTCAGGGGACACAAGTCCCAGTGACTCACATCCGGCACCAGCTGCAGGCAGCATAGGGTCCCCTGGATTCTACCTGCTTCCCATTTGGGGAACACTAGGCATGACGGTTTGGGCGGGACCAGGAGACAGAGGGAACATGCTCCTGGGAGGAGTTAATGCTCAGAGGGACACGAGGCAGGAGGAAGCAGGGCATCACACGGGGTGTGTCCAGGGAAGCATCCTTAGGAAAACCCCAGCATGTAATTTCACAGAGCTGACTTGTCTTCCAACCTTTCTCGTCCCCACCTCCAACCCCCACCCCGTCTCAGCTAAACCAGATACACCGTGGGTGACGAGCACAGACAGACATTCCTGGTTCAGATTTCAGGAGGAAAGAGCCCTGATTCCGGGCGCCAGCTCTTTCCTGGCCAGGCCTGCTCTGTCCACTCCGGAGAATACCTCATCTCCAGGCCTGCGTTCTTCTGGGACTTCCTCCCTCCTTGGCGTCTCAGGATCCCTGGTAGCACAGAGGTCACGGTCAGGCTGTGACCGCAAAGCCAGCAGTTCAAAGCCACCAGCTGCCCCCCTGAAGAAAGACAGGCCTTTCTACTCCCGCGACAAGCGGCACCCACGGGGCAGTTCCACCCTGTGGGAGAGGGCCATCCAGAGTGCAGACCCACCGGCCGGGCGGTGACTCTGCTCTGGGCGTGGCCATCTGGTTCTGTGTCCTCTGCCTTCCT